>PITA01022000.1:5818-31609 GCA_004023965.1 Spilogale gracilis | reverse complement strand
GAATCTCCTTCCTCTAGACTTACATGAGACATTTAAATGATTTCATTACTTCAACTTAATTTTCTATTATATCAGAAGGCATCCTAAGGGATCAAGTAATTACGAATTTCACCTTTTTTCCTTCTGTCTTCCAACTTTTCTCCAGTATTGAGCCAAGGAAGGGATGGGGTGAGGATAGAGGGTGGTTCCACCACCACCTATCCCTCACCTTGTGCCCAGCCATAGTGTAATGGATGGGTCTAAATTTCTTCACATCTGGATCCTTCCTCCCACCACCCACTGCCCCCATTCTCTCTGTGAGCAATCAAACTCTGTCCTGACTCCAGGGAGCTCAGAAAACAAAGGACTTTGTAAGAATCAGGAACCATTTCCCAAAAGAATGCCTACAATTTCTGACTGTGGTCTGTATCACAAAGGAAGGGCAGGAGGTCCGTGTAATAGCAACTTCCCACTGAGTGGTCTCCAATCTCCCTTCTTTATGGAAGTTTCTACTTCTGTAATATACCATGCATTATTTTGTCATTTATTTCCTTGGCTTAACTTGTTTAAAGATTTCCCCAAATTCAAAAGCAATTCAAAAAGCAATACTTTGGGCGCCTGGGTGGCTCAGTATGTTAAGCCTCTGCCTTCAGCTCAGGTCATGATCTCAGGGTCCTGGGATCAAACCCCACATCGGGCTCTCTGCTCAGCAGGGAGCCTACTTCCTCCTCTCTCTCTGCTTGCCTCTCTGCCTACTTGTGATCTCGCTCTCTGTCAAATAAATAAATAAAATCTTTTTTTAAAAAAAAGCAATACCTTGTCAGTGACATGTATTTTTTAAAGTTTGGGTGGCAAAACGTAAATATCTTGTCTTCTCTTATATACACAGTGTGTTTGAAGACTTGAGCTCTGCATGCACCATTGGTTATCTGTACAGCACTTTCATAAATTCAGCTCAGCCGAATTCCTTGTGTTCTCAATATTCTTTCTTCACGGGGACATTATCCTGCTATGATTGATGGAAACACTGAAGAATGTGCTGGCATATTTAAAAATTGTATTTGGGAAACCTAACTTACTTTTGATTAAAAAAACAAAAAAACCTTTAGTATCCCTACTACAGCAACCCTGATTCTCAATCAAGATGAGCTTGTGCTGCTGTTGCCTTTTTGAGCCATTTTTATGAGTTTGAATGAACTTCCAATCTATCTCAGACACAGGAGCAGAACACACTTTATGTTTCTGCAGAGTTGTTTTTCATCACAAACTAATAAGCAGTCGACAAAACTCTCTGTGGAGTCTGTTCAGCACATCACACCTCCACTGTATCACCGCTTGGAAAATTAAAATACAGGAGGGCCAAGAAACCAGACATATCCACAGGAAAAAAAAAATGGCAACCTCTATGACAAGGCTGTCATGTGCAATTAGTGACAGGGTCCATCTCCCCAGAAATAAAAGGGTGATGTGACACTGTGAGAAAAAAGTATCTAATGCATTGACAATTTTCTTCAGGGAGGCGACAGCGCTCAGCTATCTCCTTTGCATTTCTTTGAGAAAGGAATTTAAATTTGAGCCACATATGAAGATTTCTGAATTGATTTAAATTGAAAAATAGCATTAGGTCTTTTTCTTCGTCTTTGGATATTTCAGTCTTTGCATGTTGACAGAAGTTGTCCTCGGGAGAGACCGAATGCAGCCCCATGGAACATACTAGTGAGTCTCTACAGCAAAGGGCTTTGCTGCTTGTGTAACTGTCACACACCCCCTGCAATCTCCCAACGAGACTGAGTGCCATGTAAATGATATTCCAAAACCAGCAGGCCTGTTTCAAACTGTCAAGGTGGTTTGCATTGAAAAATGGAGAAGATCTAATAAAAAACACTGTGCGCAGGACTTTGAGGGCAATGTCAAAGGCGTCTCCAATCTTTATAAATCAAGACTCGTAGACAGGACAATTTCACCAGGTCAGAGGGGCAGATGAGAAAGAAAGGAAGCTACGGCTTGGAGAGGACCTGTGACAGGGCTGGGGTCCCGGATGGTGCTCAGCCCTTGTGAGACTATGGCAGACACACCCTAAAGTCACCACCAATGAACCACATCCTTGTCTAATCCCCCTCCCCTCGAAGGCAGGTGGAATCTAAGACCTGCTTCTAATCTATGAAATAAGGCAAATGTGATGGGCTGTCAGGATTGCAACGATGTTACATCACGTAGCAAAGGGGAGGTGACTCTGTTACCTTAAATAAGACCCCATCTTAGTAGACTGGAGTGAGAGCTGCTTCTTCTAGCCTTGAAAAAGCACATAGCCACTGAACTGTTTATAAAGCAGGCCACGTGGCCAAGGAACATGGGTGGCCTTGAGTGACGGTGGCTCTCCCCTGACAGCCAGTAAGAAGCTGGCACTCTCAGCCACGCAGCTACAAGGAAACGAATTTTGCCAACAATGTGAATGACCTTGGAAGTGGATTCTTCCCCTGTCAAGCCTCTAGACAAGACGGCAGCCCATCTGACAGCTTGTTGCCCCCTCGTGAGACCCTACGGAGAAAATCAAGCCATGCTGTGCCTGGACACCTCCCACAGCAACTTTGAGGCAATTAATGTGTATTATTTTAAGGCACTAAGTCTGTGGTAATTTGCTACACAGGAATAAAAGTCAATACGATAATTCAGAACAAGTTTGGTTTCTTTCTCAAAGTCTTAGTTTCTTCATCTTTAAAATGGGGATGGGGTGCCTGGGTGGCTCTGTCATTAAGATCGAGCCCCGCATCGGGCTCCCTGCTCAGCAGGAAGCCTACTTCTCCCTCTCCAAATCCTCCTGTTTATGTTCCCTCTCTCACTATGTCTCTGTCAAATAAATAAATAAAATCTTTAAAAAAATAAAAATAAATAGAATGGGGGTGATAATACCTACTTCTAAGTAGGTTTAATCACCAAATGAAATAATAACTCTTGCTAGAATAGTAGGTATTTTATTATATTATTAGTAATCTTGTCATTTTTCTGGGTACATGGCCTTACTAGACACATTATATAGGTAGGCAGGCATTTAGAGGCAATGGCCTTAGGGTACCTGGCTGGTTTAGTTGGTAGAACATGCATGCAACTCTTGATCTTGGGGTCCTGAGTGTGAGCCCCATGTTAGGTATAGAGATTACTTGAAAAATAAAAGAAAAAAATAAATAGGGGAAGTGGCTTTACTCCTGGGGCCATCAAAGCAGTGCATCAAAGGGCAAAGCATGGTGGCCAAAACAATTAACAGCCTGGTCAGCCCGGAAAATCTAAGAGGAAAGGATTAATCCTAATAATAGGTGGGTAAGATCTTGAATCAGAATTCCAAATGAGTGAGCCTAAAAATCTGGTAGGCAAGCAGTGATGTGAGCTGTGGCCAGACCAGAGCAGGATAAGGAGACCCACAGCCCTAGCTGGATTTCAGGAAGTGAAGTCCATCGTGGGCCCAGAGAGACTGATGCATGAGTAAAGGGAAACACTGTCAGTTGTCCTTCTGATTCAGCTCCCACTGTGGCTGCTACAGTGGTCTACTACATCTTTTTCTGATCATATACTTTGTCCCCAGCAATAGGCTAGGGCATAGATGACGCCAAGAAGAGCTGGAGGTTCTCTCTGCCCTTCAGAGTGCCCAGGCTAGTGACCACAAGTTAGACTTTAAGACTAACATTGGAAGGTGCGCCTGGGTGGCTCAGTGGTTAAGCCTCTGCCTTCGACTCAGGTCATGATCCCGGAGTCCTGGGATTGAGCCCCGCATCGGGCTGCCTGCTCGGCGGGAAGCCTGCTTCTCTCTCTCTCGCTCCCGCTGCTTGTATTCCCTCTCTGGCTGCATTTCTCTCTGTCAAACAAATAAAATCTTAAAAAAAAAAAAAAAAGACTAACATTGGAGTTCTGTGTTCAGAACTGGGATTCCGAAATCTAAGGGCAACCAATGCTGAGCTCCAGCATATGTGGGGTTGCAGTGGGGGCTTTCAGCCTGCCCTACGTCCTTGGCTGTCTGACACCTGGGTCAATAAGGTTGAGCTTTCTGGTGGAGCTTGAGTACCTACCTACAGAAGGCAGATGAGAGCCAAAGCCAAGGCAATGAGGTAGGACCTTGGCACCACTTCATAAACCACCTGGAGGCTCCCAACAAAGCTGGGCACTGTACAAGGCAGACTTACTTTAAACCCTCTTTAGAAGGGCTCATGACCCACTCCTTTGCTGTGTTCGTGTGGGAAGAGCAGGGACACTCTGCATCTTACTATTGAAGTTGTAAGGGCTTGGGTGGTTGGTGGTTCAAAATATCAGAAAATTTCAAATTTCAGAAACTCAAAAATCAAACTAGTGGGACTAGAAATTTGGGCTGCTATTTCCTCTGTATTAGTTGTCTACAATAATGCTATCTTGAGTGGTTTGTCCACATGTTTCATTGAGAAAACAGATGACACTGACCATTGCCTTGATAATTTGGGCGCATCCCATACTTACCTGCTCTGGGCAACGTGATGTCCACTGTCTCATTAGCACCAGCTTTGCGAAGGGTCCCTTGTTTTTCCTGGCTTTCATTCTTTATGATTGGTGAAGAGCAACAGTAAAGCGTGGTGGTGAAGAGCCCCAGCCTCTGCAGACAGATACACAGCATTAATGCCGCTGTGCCTCTCACCAGCAACCCCCTGCTCCAGTACAAGTTACTTAACCTTGTTGAACCTGGAATCAGCCTAGTAGAATAGACGCATGTTAGTTAAAGCTTTCATCACAGGCCTGAACATAGGAAGTCCTCATTAATGATGGCTGTTATTAATATTATTATTACAGCTATTGCTTTGTACCTCAGCTGGGTTTATTGTGTAGTCATTAATGTCTCTAAGACAGTAAAGAAAAAACAACACCAAGTAAGGGACTCCTATAAGCTTAATCAGTGAAGCAAAATTGTTTATAACTATGCCCCTAGCCCAGGGGTTGGCAAGTATTCTCTATAAAGAGCAAGATAGTAAATATTTTAGGCTGTGGGCCACATGGTACGCATTGCAACTATCCAACGTCGCTGACAGTAGCACCAAAGCAGCCTTCCGTAATACATGAGCAAATGGGCGTGGCTATGTTCCAATGAAATGGTATTTACAAAAGAACTGGCTGGCAGGATGTGAGCCATGGCTTGCCAAGCCTCGCTCTAGACCTTTGCCCGCAAAGAACTAGGTTTTCCTGCACAGAACTCTAAAGAGAAGGGCACATGGCCAAGAGAACACAATGCATTTTAAGCTCGATTTTGCCCATATCCTGAGAGTAGCATTATAGGAATATTACTTAGCTCCTCCATGCCTCAGGCTCTTCCTCTGCAAAACATAGGTAATCCCATCTCCCAAGTAGTGTTATTGAGGATAAATGATCCCAAGTATATAAAAGATAATTGAGTAAAAGATAACGCATATAAACAAGATAATGCGTGTATGTTTTAGGTTTCTCCCATGACCTTACTTCTTATCTGTCCAATTAGATTGTGAACTTATTGAAGGCTGAGCCCTTCTCATCTATTGCCTTTCTGTCTCTCCGCCTCCGCTCTAGATCCTAGGAAAGCAGGACACTGCCTGCGTTCAAACTTGCCATCATTCTCTAAAGACCAGTTTTTCTTAGTTGCAGACAGTAGAAACCAACACTTGCGAAGTGAAACAGAAAACACATTTCTTGGGGCACCTGGGTAGTTCAATCGCTAAGCATCTGCCTCGGCTCAGGTCATGATCCCAGGGTCCTGGGATCGAGCCCCACATCGGGCTCCCTGCTCAATGGGAGCCTGCTTTTCCCTCTCCCACTCTCCCTGCTTATATTCCCTTTCTTGCTGTCTCTCTCTCTCTCTCTCTCTGTGTCAAATAAACAAATAAAATCTTTAAAAAAGAAAGAAAGAAAGGAAAATAAAAGAAGAAAGAAAAGAAAAGACGTTTCTTGGAGGCCCATGCTCACATCAGGGGAGCTAGGTTCGGGGAGGGGTGGGGACCCAGCTATGTTTACACCACTGCTGTTAGGCTGCTACCAACTGAGCCCTCTGTTCCTGCATCCCAGCCACACCCTCAAGAACAACTCCCCACAGTGTCTGCATCTCTCTTTTACTCCTGGAGGGTTAAAAGTCTGTAATGAATGGAATATTTAGTCATATGTCAAAGTTTTAGCTCCCAGTGCGGTGGTACTAGGAAATGAGGCCTTTGCAGGCCATCAGGTCATGAGAGTAGAGCCCTCATGAATGGGATGGGTGTCCTGATCAACGGCACCCCAAGAACTCTCCCACCCACTTCCCACCTTGTGAGGACATAAGAAGATGGTCGTCTGCAACCCAGAAGAGGGTTCTCACTGGAACCCAAGCATGCTGGCACCTTGATCTTGGACTTTTAGCCTCCAGAACTATGAGAATCTGTGGGGTTTTTTTGTTTTGTCTTGATTTAAGATTTTATTTATTCATTTGAGAGAGAGAGACAGAGACAGAGACAGTGCAAGCAGGGGGAGAGGCAGAGGGAGAGGCAGAGGGAGAGGGAGAAGCAGACTCCCCACTGAGTGGGGAGTCCAATGTAGGGCTTGATCCCAGGACGTGGAGATCATGACCTGAGCTGAAGGCAGATGCTTAACCGACTGAGGCACCCAGGTGCCCCAAATCTGTTGTTTATAAGTCACATAGTCTATAGTTCTTTGTTATAGCAACCCAAACTGACAAGAGAAAATCCTAGGCAGGAATCACTGAATGGGTGAGGCCAGACCACCTACCTATACCCTGGCTATAAGAGGCAAAGAAAGGAACTTTATTCAGCTCTTTTGGCCTCTGGAGTGAGAGCATTCTACCAAGTCACTTAACAATGTAGAGCCTTCCAAATGCGGAAGACTGAGAGGGTGGGAGGCGTGTGGCCTGTAAGTCAGAAGAAAGGCAAATGTCTACTAACTGATCACTTGCTCATCTGAGCCACTCATTTGTGGAGAACTTTGGTATCACAATGTGGTCTACCTCTCCAGTGATTTTCAGATTGCTTGCCTATCAGCTAAATGACGGGCTGAAGTAGGCCCTCCAAGCTCTGGCCTTCGGTTCCCTACAGCAGCTACACCAGTGCTCCCTTCACATCTCCCCACTTTGTGTGTACCAGTCTGCTTTCCAACAGCCGGAACCTGCAACTTTATCAGAAGGCTGCCCTTGGGCTCCTGGAACCCATTTGCCTGCCTGCAAGGCCAGCTCAAAATGCCTGGGTAGGGCGCCTGGGTGGCTCAGTGGGTTAAAGCCTCTGCCTTTGGCTCAGGTCATGATCTCAGGGTCCTGGGATCGAGGCCCACATGGGGCTGTTTGCTCAGCAGGGAGCCTGCTACCTCCTCTCTCTCTGCCTACTTGTGATCTCTCTCTGTCATATAAAAAAAATAAAAAAAATCTTAGCGCCTGGGTGGCTCAGTTGGTTAAGCGACTGCTTTCAGCTCGGGTCATGATCCCAGAGACCTGGGATTGAGCCCCACATCGGGCTCCCTGCTCGGCAGGAAGCCTGCTTCTCCCTCTCTCACTCCCCCTGCTTGTGTTCCCTCTCTGGCTGTGTTTCTCTCTGTCAAATAAATAAAATCTTTTAAAAAAAAATAATAATAAATAAATAAATCTTAAAAAAATGCCTGGGTAATCTGTAACCCATCAGAGGCACCCCTTAATCAATAACAGTGAGCATGAATGTATAAATATCCCAGCTCCCTTGCCCCTTGAGTAGGATCATAATAAAGCATGTGTTTTACACCATTTTCTGAAACTTTTCCAAAGGATTGAACTTCAAAGGCACATTATGGTAGCTACATTCATAGTGTACCCTTTACCTACTGCCTTTTCTTCCAAACTAGATAAACCCACACACACTTCTGCCCACATCGCCCACCATCACAAAATAAACTATGTGCACTCAATCTTTCCCTCAGCTTTGCTTCTAGGAGAAGCCCTAATAGATCTCTACATCTAAATGTTGGCATACCATTTTTCAAACATATCAAGAATATTAAGATGACTCTCCCCACAAAGTTCTGTAATTCACAGAAACAATTGCCTGCCCAGCCAGGCAAACAGGAAATGATGAAAGCATTTTTTCCTCTGTGATACAATCAGGATTGGACTTTTACGTTTGTATGAAATCTGTCCCATGATGAAAACACTGATGCTACAAAGAAAGATAGGAAAGAGGAGAGAGAAGAAAACAATTAATCAAGAGAATCAGAAATACATAAAGGATGGGCCTTGGACTTCTGGAGGATGATAAGGAAAATTGCTTTGAGACAGCAGGGTAAGTGGAGAGCTCCCTATACTCTGGAAAAACGAGATATGAGAAGCAAATGAGAAGGGCTTTAAATCACTGGGTAATCAAAGCAAAAACTGTTCTGCAGGGCCCTTCAGGAAGCTATCAGAAAAAGAAAAGTCAGGTCAACTCCCTGTGACTGAAAAAACACAAAGCTGTTAAGTCTGGAAACTGAAGGGACTCATCTTGATATTTCTGATGGCATTCGGTTGTAGTGGCTGCTGTTCTCTTCTGGGAATTGGGAGGAGGAGGCTCTTGTTGGATGTTCTCTACAAAGAGGAAGATAACTTGAACATATTTTTTCTCTCCACGGCCTCCTGAAAATTGAATTGCAATGATAAAGATCAGGCAATTGTGCTGAAGCACTGAACACTTTATGAAATAATAGCTCAAGTGCCAAACTCTAATCTTTTTTCCCTCTTTGTTGCATAAGGGAAGGATTTGGCTATCACCTAACTGAACAGGTAGGAAGATGAAGCATCAGTCACTATATGACCTGTGGTCAAAGTTCTCTCTGGGTAAGCAAGCCTCCTCAGCAATCATTCTAATATGGAAGGGCAAAGGTGACATGGGTCCAGGGGAGAGAAAAATCTTGAGGCTAAAGGAGGGTTAAAAATAGAAATGGAGGAGCGCCTGGGTGGCTCAATCAGCTAAGCGTCCAAATCTTGATCTCAGCTCCGGTCTTGATTTCAGGGTTGTGAGTTCAAGCCCTGCATTGAGCTCCATGCTGGGTGTGGAGTCTACTAGAAAGGCAGAAAAGAAGAAAGGAAGGGGGATAGGAAGGGAAGGAGGGAGGGAGAAAAGAAGGAGAAGAAAGGGAGAGAGAGAGAGAGAGAGGACGGAAGGAGGGAAGGAAAGGGAGAGAAAGTAGAAAAGAAATAAGGAGTTGGCTGGTTGTCAAAACAATATAGATGGATTATAGTTCTACCCAAAAAGGACTTAGGAAGGAAAAAACCTTGGAATCAAGTTTGGCCTAGCAATCCTAAAAGTTGCTGATGTCCCACCATCCTGCAGAGGTCCTGCATGATGTCCCACCATGAATTTGGACAGCACAGACAATCTGGCTACTAAAGGAAATCCTGGCTAACACATATTTTTTTGTGGACTTAGAGCTGAATAGTGTCATTGTCTTCAACTACAAAGAAGATTCCAGATTAGATGAATGGGCTATAAGAGAGTTTCCACAGTAGTTCTAGTAACTGACTACAGATTGGTTTTCCCACCAATAACACTATGATTTTCTTCCCTGAATGTCACAGCTGAGGCCTTGTTATTCCCTTCTTATGGAGCAGAGAACAGACAGCACATCTTGAATCTTTTTGAATGCCAAGAAGTTTCTGTGGTAATTAAGGGATATGGTCCAGGTGGCCCAAGTCCTATCAGCTCATCTATGGTGGCAGGCAGTGATTTTTTTTTTTTAAAGACTACTTATCTGTGGTGATCTTGATTCTCAGAGTTGATTCTCTCCCTAGGCTGGTCGCTTCTGTATCTGAAATGCAAGGTGTGATTTCTCCCAAAGTTTAGCTTGAGTGGTTTCACCTAGTGCTTCTGGACAATGCAATATAGGCATGCAAATGCAGTGAAAATCATATGAGGTGATTCATAACTGTAGGTACAAGCAGGTGACAGATGTGAAATGAATAGTTTCCTGAGCATTTCTTCACTTAATCTTTAACAATTGAGTTCTAAATTTTCTATGTATAATGCTAAAGTCAAAATGTGTCTTCCATTTTGAACTTAATGCAGTGTTTTTCAGACTGTTAAACTAACTTGAATGTGCAGTTACTCAATGATTACTCAAAGAATTGCATATATCTGATAATTCTGAAGAATTATTTACTTAATCAAATACTTAAAAGTTTGAAGAGATATCGATATGTTCAAAATATCAAATGTCAGGTGCCTGTGTGGCTCAGGTCTGCTTTCGGCTCATGATTCAGGCAATGATTCCAGGGTCTTGGGACCCAGTCCAGCATCAGGCTCCCTGCTCGGCAGAAAGCCTGCTTCTCCCTCTCCCACTCCCCCTGCTTGTTTTCCCTCTCTTGCTGTCTCTCTCTCTCTGTCAAATAAATAAATGAAATCTTTAAACAGACAAACAAAAAACAGAACCAAAATATCAAATGTCAGTTTTAAAGCTCTAATGAAACCTTAAGGAAGAGATCAAATAGATCATAGACCAAAAAGTACCAAGGATAGGGAAGGTGGGCAGCCCTGGAGAAAAAGATGGTTGGAGAAGAAATGAAGAGTGAACACAAATCCCTCTGAGAATGGTCATATTAACCTGATTGTCTTTGCTAACCAAAGTCATATACTCTGCTTTTTGTAGGAGGCGTTGCTTACCAAAACCTGGTTCTAGGCCTTTTTACCTTTTCTAAATTCCTTTTGGGTAAGAAGTGGAGTCCAGCGATAGATAATCAAATTTGAATTTGAATAATCAACAAGCAGAAATCAATGCAGGTGCAATTAATGTTAGGACATAGTCAGATCTGGGGAGGCTCTAATGAGTTTGTTCCTTTTTCCAACAGCACTCCCTTTTAGTTCAATTTGACACAAATAGCCCTGTCATATTCAAAATAGGACATTATCCCATTACATTGGACTTTTCATAACCATTAGCAAATTATGGGGAAGAAAACCACTTTGACAGACTCTGTTTATACATTCTGAAATTCTACAGTGCTCACTCAAGGCAGTCAACCACTGGTCTCTTTATATGTTGTTGTCTAAGAATACAATCATCTATTAAACGTACAATTAAGCTATGGATCAGAAGATAGAATATGTGAATATATTAGTTTTCTGTTGTTCCATGTCAAATTTCCACAAACTCAGTGGATTAAAACAACACACATTTACAAACTCAGTTTCTGTGGGTCAGGAGACATAGCTTAACTAGGTCCCTTGCTCAGGATCTCAAAAGGCTATGCTGAAGGTGCTAGGTAAGGCTGTGGTCTCATCTAGGTGCTCAGTTGGGGAAGAATCCACTTCCAGTGAATATTGGCAGAATTATTTAATGTATTTACTTGTGATTGTTTAGACAGAGGGCTCTGGCTTCGCGCTGCCTATTGACTAAAGGACACCCTCAACTCCTAGAAGCTGCCTGAAGATCCTTGCCACATGTGCTTTCCAACATGGCCATTTACTTTATCAAGCCAACAAGCGGAGTCCCTAGGGCAAGTCCACTGGCAAAACAAAGGCTTACACAGCATGCTGTAATCATAGTAGTGACATCACATTGCCTTGACCATATCCTATTGGTTAGAAGCAAATCTTAGGGGATGACTGGGTGGCTCAGTGGCTAAGTGTCTGCCTTTGGTTTGGTTCATGATTCCAGAGTCCTGGGATCAAACCCTATATCAGGATCCCCCCTCAGTGGGGAGCCTACTTCTCCCTCTCCCACACCCCATTTGTGTTTCCTCTCTCACTGTCTCTCTGTCAAATAAGTAAATAAAATATTTTTTAAAAATTGAAACAAGGGCACCTAGGTGGCTCAGTGGGTTAAATCCTCTGCCTTTGGCTTAGGTCATGATCTCAGGGTCCTGGGATCAAGGCCTGCATTCCCTCTCTGCTCAGCAGGGAGCCTGCTTCCTCCTCTCTCTCTGCCTGCCTCTCTGCCTACCTGTGATCTCTCTGTCAAATAAATAAATAAAATCTCTAAAAAATATTGAAATAAATCTCAGGTCTCATCTCTACTCAAGGGGAGAAGATTATATAAGATTATACAAGGGTGAACACCTTCAGGTGAGGAGACTTAAATTGTAGAGGGCCACCTTAGAGTCTGTTTGCATAGTAAATACTCACTAAATATCGAGACCTTCTGGAAGGATGTATATTCCTCTCAAGGGTTAAGTAAGGACACCCAAGCAGCAATGACCATTCCCCTGTAAGGCTCTCCTACACCGTGCGGCCTATATTTCCACAGTCAAACTTGGCAAGGAGCCTTCTCACTCATGGAAATTTTCCACCCAAGAGTTTCATGACTGCTTTACATGGAGCCAGCTCCCACCTTGTTTTATCCTTGAAAACACTCTCAAGTGCCAAGCAAACCAACAATCTAAAGAAGGGAAAGACTACAGCCCCAACAATATCAAGATTGCGAATGAAAAGACTTGACTGGATGCAAGGGCCCGAGATTTCTGGATGTCACCATTCTGTGGTTGTGCTTCAGTGCCCTGAAATAATGGCACTCTAATCTCAGGTCCACCCATCACTGTCTGAAGTGGGAAAAAAAGCTAAAGATATAAAATAGTGGGGAAAGGTGAGAGTACTGCCTCATTACCCATAAAATATGGCTTTATATCAATGCTGCGATATAATTCTTTCTCCTTCTAGTCCTAAGAGTTATTTACTCTTATGCACTCCAACTTTTACTTCATGGCTTTATGTGAGAAAGTCTCATTTTGCTTTGAAATTCTTGTTTTTGTGAAACTGGTTTCTCTATAAATAATTGGTTTCCTGACTCCTTCTGAAATGCACTTACTGTCTATAATAGAGAGTGGGTCGTGCTGCTGTGCAGAGGGAGATGCAGCATATAGCCCAGGGTATATTAGAGTCTGAATAGCAAGCATGCCAAGGCTTATAATGGGTCAGATATGAGATAATTGATACTATTCTTGGCATACATTTGTGTTTACTTGACACCTTTCTAAAGGTTAGCACAATTGACAACCTTCAAAAAAAAAGAACAAACAGGGACGCCTGGGTGGCTCAGTTGGTTAAGCGGCTGCCTTCAGCTCAGGTCCTGAGTTCAAGTCCTGCATCGGGCTCCCCGCTCAGTGCAGTCTATTTCTCTCCCTCCTTTTGCCTCTCCCCTCTGTTTGCAAATAAATAAATAAAATCTTTTTAAAATAAACTAAGTAAAATAAAACAAAGAGCAAACAAAAATCTCTCTTTCGTCCTGGAACACTATACATCACTTATCCCATCCTGTTGTACTTAATGGCACTCTCTTATTTAAAATCTACTTCTAATCCCTTAATTTTTTTTCAGGTTTTATCTATCTACTATCTTTACTAGTACTTAAATCCTGGCTCTGCTATATACATGCAAGCCGTGCAAACCAGTCCATATGCTTAACCTCAGTGAGCCTCAGTTGCCCCACCTATAAGATGGGGCTAAGGACATTATTCACTTAATTGTGTTGTGATGATTAAATTAACAGTATGCATAAAGAACAATTGTGGACAGTGCTTAGCCGATAAAACTCCTCTTGCATTCTCTTGTCTTCACCTGGTATCACCCTTAGAGACCTCACAGCCCTGCGGGGGTGGGGGAGGGGAGCCTGCAACTTTAACCACCACTGCCTGTAGATAATGCCCCAACTGAAATAGTCACCTTATCGCACTTGGGCAAGACCCTTTTATCTTCAACTTCATGGTGGGCGTTTTCCTCTGACAATTCAGCAGTTCCTCCCTAATAGTGTGTCTCAAATCAATCTTCTCATCCTATTATCCTTCAAATAAAAGACCCTGGAAAATGTTTGGTAATTCCTCAAAAAGGTAAACATGAAGTTAGCATATGATCCAACAGTTCCACTGATGCATGTATGGCCAAGAGAACTGAAAACATATACCCAGACACAAACTTGTACATGCATGGTCATAGCAGTATTATTCATAGTTGGAAAACAGCCCAAATGCCCATCAACTAATGAACAGATGGATGAAATGAGATATATCCATACAATGAAATAATATTCAGCCATATAAAGGAATGGAATACTGGTACATGCTACCACATAGATGTACCTTGAAAAGATACCAAGTGAAAGACTCCTGACCTAGTATCCGTGTATGAAATGATTCCATTTATATGAAAAATCTGGAATAGGCAGATCCACAGAGGCAGAGAGTAGATTTGTGGTTGTCAAGGTCTATTGGAGATAGAAGGATCGGGAGGTGATGGATAATGGGTGCAAGGTTTCTTTCTGGGGTGATGGAAATGTTCTGGAATTAGTGCGGATGGTTACACAACACTGTGAGCATTTTAAAAAATATTTTGTTTATTTATTTGACAGAGAGAGAGATCACAGGCAGGCAGAGAGGCAGGAAGAGAGAGGAGGAAGTGGGCTCCCCACCGAGCAGAGAGCCGGATGTAGGACTCGATCCCAGGACCCTGAGATCATGACCTGAGCCAAAGGCAGAGGCTTAACCCTCTGAGCCACCCAGGCATCCCTGTAAACATGTTAAAACCACAGAAATATATACTTTAAGAAGGTTAAAATGATGAATTTTATGTTGTGTAAATTTCATCTCAATTTTAAAAGCAACCTCTGTGGACAGAGCAGTGACACTGGTCTGTGAAGGCAAGGGGAACTGAGCCAGAGAGGTAGAGAGGGATCTTTGATCTCTAGCAATCCAAGGCGCTCATTAACAACACCAGAACAAAGTCTTAGGAAGATGTCACTGTAATTGCTTCCAAGCAGTATTCAGAATCTGACCCCCAAGGCTCAACCAAGTGGGTCATTTATGCAGCTTTGCTGAAATATATTCAAATTCAGACCTAAAGACCAAAAATGGGGTTGGAAACTGAAAGGTGAAAACAGCCAAAGGAAGCCCTTGAAATGGAAAAGAAGTTCCCCAGGGGACTCACTTATTATATTTTTTATTACCACGTTCATCTGGAAGGGCAATAAGTCATCTGCTCTGAATGCATTTACTATTTCCAATATATTTTTTGTTTATGTCATTCTCTTTCTCCCTTTTTCCTTCTTCATCAAAAGTTTGACCATCATTCTGGAACTTCACAACATTTTACAGATAAAGCAAATCTAGTCTCCATAAGGACTCAACTTGAAGTCTGTTTCTTTGAAGTGAACCTGTCAGATGACCTGGTTAAAGGTGATGAGAAGATTTCAGGGAGTTCTCAAGACATGCTGTACTGTTTATCACCAAAATTTTATTAATCTTCTGATTTTGGAAAAGTTCCCATGAAAGGACCTAGGTCAGAAACATTCCCAAATCGCCCCCTGAAACTGTGGAACGGGTCTTAATAGCTACTAAGTGAAGGAGTCCATGTGTTCCCACAGATGGCTGTTGAAAAATGAATCATGTTTATCAATTTGAGAAAACGGAAAGAAAAGAACAAGGAGTATAGAACCTCATGATTTAGCCAGGCATCATTCAGAGCCTCCTGAGTGGCCAAAGTCAAATAGTCTGGAGTTAGCTGGCTCCTCCCATGTTCTTTTTTTTCCCATCCTCAACTTTTATAATAAGCAGTGTTTCCAAAAGGGTAGCCACTACCTCTGAACCCCTGTTGTACACCTCATAGTCTGAAAATGATTAGGAAAAGCTGATGCATCCCACCTGGTTGTATTAATGTACAAGGGCTGCTGTAATAAAGTACAACAGACTGAGTCTTTGAAGAAATAGAAATCTGTTGTTTCTTATTCCAGAGGCAGAAGTCCACAATCACAGTATCAGCAGAGTTGGTTCCCTTGAGGGCAGTGAGGGCTTGGTTTGTTCCAAGCCTCTCTCCCTGGTTTGTATATGGCCATCCTCTCACTGGGTCTCTCTGCAGCATCTTTCCCTCTATCTTTGTCTTTGTGTCCAAACTTCTCCTTTTTTTTTTTTTAAGATTTTTTATTTATTTGACAGAGAGAAACACAGCCAGAGAGGGAACACAAGCAAGGGGAGTGAGAGAGGGAGAAGCAGGCCCCCTGCCGAGCAAGGAGCCCGATGTGGGACTCGATCCCGGGTCTCCGGAATCATGACCTGAGCCGAAGGCAATCGCTTAACCAACTGAGCCACCCAGGCGCCCCCAAACTTCTCCTTTTTATAAGAAAGCTAGTTTTACTGGATTACGGTCAACCCTTAATGATTATGTTTTAACTTGATTACCACTGCAAAGACCCCATGTCCAGAAAAGGTCACACTCGGATGCACCAGAGGTTAAGACTCCAATATCTCTTTTTGTGGGAGACACACTTCAACCCATAACACTGATCTAGGCAACTTAAGGAACAGCTGAGGGAGAGGCTCTTTCTCTTACCATCTAGGTAATCCTTTCTTGGAGTTCTTCCTAGAGTAGTCTGGTTCTGGGCCAACCAGGAATGAGTAGGACCAGGAGCTCTGTAGGATTTTTCAAGAAGAGCCTGCAGGGAGCAGAGGATAAAAAGATGTGTGGAGGGTACCTAGGTGGCTCAGTCATTAAGGGTCTGTCTCTGGCTCAGGTCATGGTCCCAGGGTCCTGGGAGTGAGCCCTGCAGGGGGCGTCCTGCTTGGCAGAGAGTCTGCTTTTTCCTCTCCCACCCCCCCTGCTTGTTTTCCCTCTCTCTGTGTGTCAAATAAATAAATAAAAATCTTTAAAAAATTTAAAAAGATGTGTGGAATTACCAGGAATCTTGAAGACAAAGCTGCGATCAGAGTACCTGGAGTCCCGCCAAATTGACTAAGATAGGCAAAGAACAGAGTCTAGCACATAATCATAGATGCTCAGCAAGAATCAGTTGAAAAGAAAAGAAATGCAGAAGACCAAGCTGGGCACAAATATAAGTCGATTCAAGGTGGGATTATATCAGCTAGGAAGTCTCAGGTGTAAACAACAGAAATGCACTCCAGCTGACTTCGAGAGAGGACAAATTCATTATGAGAATATTGGGAATACAAGGAAATTTTTAGGGGAGAATAATAGATTCAGTATCTTGCTTGTGATCCTGGTTTTATGGGTATACACATATATCAGCATTGACCAAATAATAGTTTAATATGCATTTTATTATATGTCAGTTGTTCTTCAATAATTTTTTTTAAAAAGAATATTGAAATTTTCTGTATACTGATAAGGGGAGTATAAATTTTTATGGCCACTTTGGAAAACATTTTGGCAGTGCCTATGAAAACTGAATAAATGCATATCCTATGACCTGTTATTTCCACTCCTAAGTAACCACCCAATAGAAATGCATCCAAATCTTCACCAGAAACATGTAAAACAATGTTCATAGTAGCACTTCTCATATTAACAATGTAAACTGTGTAAATGCCATCAACAGTGTAATGGTTTGCAGAAAAGGCTAACTCTGCAAGCCTGAGCCACTCAACTGCTGTGCATTCCCAAGTCTTTCAGGACTAGCTCCTGGGAGAAGATCTCCAAGCTTTTGCAATATTCTACCTGGAAAGAGTGTCTTTATATGCCTAAATCTGTGGGCTATGCCAATTAGTTTAAACTAGCAATGTGATTTATGTGAATGCTTATTTTTCTATGCTTAAGCCTTTAAGTCATAATGGATGAGTTTGACCTGTGTCAGGGTGGACCTTGAGTCACTGAGGTCAGCAATGGGGACACTGCACACCTTCATGACCGGCCTCAAACAACAACAAACTCTGGACACCAAGGGTTGGATGAGCTTCCTTGGCATCCTCTTGTGGATGATTGGCAAGATTTTTTTAAAAGGATATTGAAATTTTCTGTACACTGATAAGGGGAGTATAAATTTTTATGGTCACTTTGGAAAACATTTTTCACAACTTCCTCTTGTGGAAGATTAGCAACATCTTGTCATACACAGTTGTGGAAAAATTAAGTGCTGTCCACATGACTCCACTGGGAGAGGACAATTAGAAGCTTGAGCCTGGTTTCCTCTAGACTCAGTCGACTATAACTTCCCCCTTTTCTGATTTCAATAAGACATTACTGTAATAAACCTTAACTGTGGGTATAATAGCTTTTGAGTTCTATGAGTCTTTCTAGAAAATCCCTGAACCTGAAGGTGGTCTTGGGGATCCCAATACAAGTGGATAAATATATTATAGAGTATTTATAAAATGTAATGCTTTACTATTCCAATAAGAGCAAGCTACAACTATACCAAACAATAAGGATGAATCTCACAAACGTAATATTGGACATACACAAGAGAATATGTGGGCAGATTTGATTTGTATAAAGTAAAAAAAAGAAAAAGAAAAAATAGGCACAATAATTCCTTATGTGAATAGTCATGATTATGGTTGTCTTGGACGGCAGAGGGTAGGAACTTGGAGGGTGAATAAGGGAGCTTCTAGGGCATGGGTAATATTCTGTTTCTTGATCTGGGTAGCGGTTATATCAGTTGATGAAACTCAGTTTATGAAACATCATCACTTCTGTGATATAAATACACACATATATTTACATATGAACATAAGTATGTATATATACACACGTACACTACCCTTTAATAATAGAAATGTTACAGAATATTGGATGGCATGCAGCATCTCCAGAAAAACTAGAAAACCAGGCTGGCAGACTACACAACTGGAGAAAAGCCCAAAATCTCATCATGGAAGAGGTCTAGCAAAAACCCCACTGCTATATCACTAGATGCCAGATGGCCATCTGGTAGGCCATCGTTACCACGGCCACCAAGAATGTTGTCCCTGAAGAATGGATATAACTGCTCTTACTTCTGTTGCTGCTTCCTATCCTTAGAAGGAACTTAGTGTGGTCTCTGCTTCTTCCCCGGACCTGCTTTTCTAAAGTTCAGAAAAAGTGTGGGTATCAGTCATGGTCATGGACTAGAGCTAGGTCATGGACTTTGAGTCTGGCATTTTTCAGTGTCTATGTTGGTAAAAAAAAAAAAATAGCAGAAGCCTCATTAGAATAAATTATAGATGCTGGATAGTCAAAAGAATGAGAAAAGTCCACTAAAGACATTTTGCATTTGGAGATTTAAAGAGATCAAAAATATTTATTGAGCCCCAACTATGTGTCAGGTACTAAGTTTGAAGCCTTTATATATAATGAGAACACTTGATCTGTGTTTTCAGAAATGCTCTGTGAGATAGTATAGACCCCAGATAGACCTGAGAAATCCTTGAAGTCTTCCTTGAGCATTCAGTCAAGTACTGATTTGCCCAGCAAAATACCTGCAGCTGGGGAAAGAACATCTAAAAGGATTAGAGAACACTGCCTGGTGCTCACAGAGGGCTCACGTTATGTGTTCACAGACCAGACAGGAAAACTCTTAAATCAATGGGCCATGGGTAGAAAACTCAGGAAGACCTTGTCTCAGTAGCAGAAAATAATTAGCTCTGGTTAAAAATGGCTAAATCGGGATGCCTGGGTGGCTCAGTTGGTTAAATGACTGCCTTCGGCACAGGTCATGATCCCGGAGACCCGGGATCGAGTCCCACATTGGGCTCTCTGCTCGGCAGGAAGCCTGCTTCTCCCTCTCACTCCCCCTGCTTGTGTTCCCTCTCTAGTTGTGTTTCTGTCAAATAAATAAAATCTTTAAAAAAAAAAAAAGGTTAGTGAATTGAAGACACAGCAATGGGAGGCATACAAAGTGAAACACGGAGAGAAAAAAGAAAACAGAAAAAGGGAATCAATGCACCATGGGACAACTCCAGTGGCCTAATATATATATTACTGGAGTCTCTGAAAGGGAGAGGGAGAAGAAGCGTTTGAGGAAATGATGGACAAAAGTTTCCAAACTATGAAAATTATATACCCACAGACCAAAGAAAAGTGAACAAAAAGCACAAGAAACATGAGGTAAGCAACACCATGACACATGATCAAGTTGTTCTTAACAGTGTTATTTATTTATTTACTTATTTATTTATTTAATGATTTGGAGTGGTAGAAGAGTCTTTCTGAGTCACTGGACAGATCTGGGACCATGTTCTGGAAATTACCAGTTTTTATTATCTTCTCACAACTTTTCAAAGCTATACACACTCTAAGAAGATTAGATTAGAAGGGGAGGGCTGGGAAGCAAAGACAAGTTAGGAGGGTTTTGCAGGAATCCAGTGGACCTGAACTGGGGCTGTGAAGTAGGGAAAGTAGGAGGCAGTCAGGAAGCAAAATCGGCAGTACCTGGAGATGATGAACCTAAAAACCAGTTCTTGCGGGCAACTGGTAGGTAGATGGTGTCAGAATTTGTGGAGCTGAGGGGGAAGACAAAGTTTTAATTTTAGACTCTCTGAGTTTGAGGTACATATGGGCTCTCCGTTTAAACCTGGGGAAGATGTCTGGCCCACAGTTACAGCTTTGGGAGTCAATAATCCATAATGTGAATGTCCCCAAGTCTTCCAGCCTTCTTGTGACATCCTAACTTTCACATTCAATAAAATGACCTGAATTTTGGGGATGCCTGGGTGGCTTAGTGGGTTAAGAGTCTGTCTTCAGGGCGCCTGGGTGGCTCAGTTGATTAAGCATCTGCCTTCGGCTCAGGTCATGATCCCGGAGACCTGGGATCGAGTCCCACATCGGGTGCCCTGCTCGGCGGGAAGCCTGCTTCTCCCTCTCTCACTCCCCCTGCTTGTGTTCCCTCTCTGGCTGTGTTTCTCTCTGTCAAATATATAAAATCTTAAAAAAAAAAAAAAAAAAAAAAAGAGTCTGTCTTCAGCTCAGGTCATGATCCTAGGGTCTTGGGATTGAGCCCATCGTTGGGCTCCATGCTTATTGGGGAGTCTGCTTCTGCCTCTGCCCCTCACTTTTGCTCATGCTTTCTCTCTGTCTGTCTCAAATAAATAAATAATTAAAAAATAAAAATAAAATGACCTGAATTTCAATCTGATGCATGTGAATGCCTAAGTCTGGGTCTACCAAACATTCTTAGCTCAAAATTGAGAAGGATGCTGGAACACAGACCCCTGAAGAGGGGGGCACTGGCCAGCTGGTATTCTTGTGTCCAGACTTGAGGAGACGGCGCTGGGTGTACTGGTACGTCTGAGCGGGGCAATGGGGCAGGTTCTGAGACTGTGGGAAAGACTGTAAGTTCTTTCACCTCTATTGTAGAGATGACTGCTACTGCCAAGGGGCTACTCCTGCCAAGGGGCTGCTGCCGCCGAGGGGCTGCTGCCAGGATGAAGTGTTGCTGGTGTGAGTCTTAAGAGCAGGAAGCAAAAACAAAATGGAAAGGAGCAAGCCCTTTTTTATTCCTTCAAACCTGCAGTTGCCCTCCCTCAGCAAAGTGCAATGGGGAATAGCTGGCAAAGGGGACCATAGTGTGTAGAATCCCAGCATCACTGAGTAGAGAATGATGTGTTTGGACCTGAGGGACGGGTACTTAATAACTGGCACACTCTGCCTGGGGGGAAAGGGTGATCTTTATTGCTCTCTTCTTGCGGCTCTGATCAAAAATTGTGGTCCTGAGGAACAGCTGTGTGAAATTTCACTTTGTGATCCCACAGAGCTGCCTGAACTTCCAGTAGGGAAAGCAGAACATGATTTCAGTCATAAATGACATCTCATCTTCTGGGGGACAAAGTGAACTCTGCATTTCAGAACAGAGAGGAAGAGCCTGAGCTAGTAAGACAAGAATAAAAAGCTGTTGTCCTACAAAATTCTTTTCAAATGTGCACTTTAGCTCTTACATGTTTAAAATTAGCAAAATGAAATTCCTCATTCAGATGTTATAGCCAGTCTCAGGTCTGCTAAACTCCAAATGGTGATCTCAGCCTTACACTTGCCTCCACCAAGGGTAAGAAACCCAGCCACAGAGGGGAAGGAACTTAGTAGCTCTGGAAACATTAAGCCTTCAAGTGAAGGCACCTGTCACAGGGCTGCCTCTGAGAAACAAAGGCTTTCGCTCCTAAAAAAGACCAAAGTGTAAAATACAATGCAGATGGAAGTTGAGAATTGGGCACCTGCTGTGAAGGGGGGTGGGGAAGGTCTGCTTTTACATAAGATATGCCCGGTAGAAAGCCATCAAAAGAAAAAAATCTTGGGAAGAAGAAACTCTTGACAAGCTCTTGGAAAACAACTTGTTTACAGATTTACAGCTCCACGAAGAAAGAGAATCAACCCATGCCCTCACTTGGAGCTACACTTACAATTCCATGCGACAATAGCAGTAACAGCCTTTCTGTTGCTCTACCGCCTCTTCAACCATATATGCTTTTTGAGCTTGACAAGCCTGAGAATTTAAAACATTTATTTCCTCCTGGAGCATCTTGGAATCAGAAAATGTCAGGTCTAGAGGAACAAGAGCAATTGTAAAGAGCTGAAAGGAATTCTGTGGCAATAAAGATTTTATAACTGTAAACAAAGGCCTCTGGGGAGATAGAATTATATGTAAGTGTCTGAAAACTCATATTAAGGAAGGGAAGAAATGATTGGGGATAGTTCAAGGAAATAACTCATAAAAACAATTTTAAAGAAAGCAACCGTAAATTAAGATGAGAATTACACTTTAATGCTGAAGTTAGAAAGCAATGGAGAATTTCTTCATTTTGATGAAATGTTTTACATCATTAAATAATACAGAGATCTTTTATCCAGGAAACTCAAGCATTTTTCAATAAATTCTGAGTAGGCAATATTGTTCAAAATTTTATAGAGATATGGATCCTCACATAGAAGAAAGATAAAACAATTTAGGTATAAACAAGTATTGTTTAGTCACTCATTTTTTTTTAATGATTTTATTTATGAGAGAGAGAGAGAAACAGAGCACAAGCAGGGAGGAAAGGGCAGAGGGAGAGGTAGAAGCAGGCTCCTAGTTAAGCAGGGAACCCCAAGTGGGGCTCCATCTCAGGACCCTGGGATCATGACCTGAGCCTAAGGCAGATGCTTAAGCCACTGAACAACGCAAATGTCCCTCTAGTCATTCTCACTGAACACAACAATGTGTTAAAATTCTCAGGGGGCTTAACCCTCTGTTTTCATCCTAAATAAACTGGACCCACTGTTAAAGGCTGAGTGTTTACCGCCCCCCCCCAAAAAAAAACCCCCACATACATTGAATCCCTAACCTCAAGACAGGGTCTCTGAGCAAATAATTAAGGTTCAGTGAGGTAATGAGGTGGGACCCTAATCCAGTGGCATTAGTGTCCTTTTAAAGAGAGACACTAGAGCACCCTCAAGCTCTCTCATCTCTCTTTCTCTCTCTGTCTTCGTGCATACCCATCAAGGAAAGACTGTGTGAGGACAAACTGAGAGGTGGCTTTCTACAAGTCAGGATGAGAGTCCTTACCAGAAACCAACTTCATTAGCATCTCTGTCTGGAGGTCTAGCATCTCCCAGCCTCCAGAACCATGAGAAAATAAATGTTTATTGTTTCAGCCCCATAGTCTGTAGTAGTTGGTTACAGCAGCCAGAGCAGACTGAGATACCAAACAAATCACATACGTTGTTATGCAGTATACTGAACACAGTTAAATCAGTGCAAACATTCTCCTGTGATCATGCGGAATTAGCATTTGTTAATTGTCTATGTGCAAGTTCTCTTTTGCAAAAGTTGTTTTATTTTTGATCTTTAGATGAAAACTTTTTATGGCATTGGCTTGACATACTGGGAAATGGTAACATCAAATAAACAGCTGCCACAGGGCTTGGTTTGAGCCCCGGAATAATGTTCAAGACCAGGAGTATCCAGGAAGGAAAAGCTGACTGTCATTATTTGGAAGTCCGGGCTCTGTGTGTCATGGGGATAGAGAGGACCCTAACCACATGTCTATTACCTCGCCCACAATTAATCCAGACCTAAAATAGCTCACTAGTCATAGAGCTTTAAATAGAAATGATGACAATGTAAGAGCTGATTGGTGTGTCTTTCAGCTTCTTTATTTCATAAGCACATATATCAGGTAGCTACTGTGGACCTCGCATCCTGCTTAGAGATATCAAACAGCCGGGAGGTAGTTTGAAAAATGGTCAAGAGTTTGGGACTTGAAGTCAAATAGAAAAGGGTTGGAACTGTATGTGGGCCATTACATGCTAGGGGATTCTTGCTGAAGGCAGTCCGGGGGGATAAGATACCAAGGGAAAGAGGGTTGTGCTAAACTAACCCAAGAGGATTCTTGCTAAAACTGGACTAAGCAGGCAAAGTTGGGACCTAGTCAAAGAGAAGACTCAGAGGAGCTGACTCAAGTTTGGTCAAGGAGAGAGTCTTTATAACTTTAAAAAACAAAAAACAAGGGCGCCTGGATGGCTCAGTTGGTTAAGTGACTGCCTTCATGAAGCTCAGGTCATGGTCCTGGAGACCCAGGATCAAGCCCCCCATTGGGCTTTCTGCTTGGCAGGAAGCTTGCTTCTCCCTCTCTCAATCCCTCTGCTTGTGTTCCCTCTCTAGCTGTGTTTCTCTCTGTCAAATAAATAAATAAAATCTTAAAAAAAAATAAAAATAAAAAATAAGATCCAAGCAAGTGGAAAACAGGGAAATGGTGTTATGAGGAGTGTTCCTTTGGAGAGACCCTAATCCATTGCAGAAGAAGGGTGCAGTGTATGTCCTTACTTTATGGAATCACTGGGAGAGGTGGGTAGGAATATACCTGAGAAAAGGAGAAGGATCCATGGCAACAAGGTTGAGCACTGGATCCAGTAGAAACAAAACAAAACAAACCTTTGTTCTCCTTTGGTGGCAGGTCGAAAGTATTTCACTCTAATGACCCAGGATCATTGTAAAAAAGGGTCCTGCCCAGAAGGGCAGTTGGTGAGGTGAGGAACCCACAGTAAGGGCTCTGAGTTGTCCTGAAGACAGAAAGGGGATCCTGAGAGTTGCTACTGACGAGTCTCCCAAGAATGTCTGAATAGGAGTGCACCTGAGAGGACAGCTCAGGGTGGCATCGTGGAGGAACAAAGAGTAGTGGGTTAAATGAGGAGAGGGCCTGGAAGATGCTCTGGCCCTTAGGAACCTCAAGGCTTCACTGTGGGACTACATGGACACACCAGGAGGTGACATCAGTGACAGGTAAGGGGGCAGAACAGGAACAAGGAAAGGAACGCTATGGCAGCTGGCCAGGGTTTGCTTAAGATTATGTGAGAGGCACATCTGAAAGCTCCCAGAAATACTTAGGTGGCAGCAGCAGGAGGTCCTACATGGACAGATGAAGATATGAATCAGTGAAAATTGGGCTGTTACTGTTGCTACAACCAGTCTGAATCCAGAGGCCAACAAGACCTGGAAAAACTCAAGGTGTTCATACCCAACTGCTACACTACATGCATAACAGTCATTCATTCATTAAACAAAGATCTGTTGAACCACTGATGGAACAAGGGACAAGACAGAGTCACTGCCCTGAAGGAGGTCAGTGAGGAAGGGGCTACAGACAAGAATTAGGCGCTCTTGTAGAATCAAGGTCAAGTTATGTGTGGGGCACAATAGGAGTGTGTAGGAGCCCTGTGTTCATTCCCAGGCAGTGAGAACAATTTCTCAAACATTCATTTGCATATGAATCAATTAGGGGTCTGGTCAAAATGCAGATTATGATGTAAGCGATCCAGGGTGGGGCCTGAGATTCTGCATTCCTAACAAGACCCAAGGACTCAGTGATACGAATGCTGCTGGTGTGGGGGCCACAGGAGAAGCAAGCCTCAACAGAACATCTAACCAGTCTTGTGAGAATAAATGAGTAACCCCATATGCCTCTGACTTTGATACCTAAGATTTAATGATAAAGACAAATTTACAGGGGCGCCTGGGTGGCTCAGTTGGTTAAGCGACTGCCTTCGGCTCAGGTCATGATCCTGGAGATCCGGGATCGAGTCCCACATCGGGCTTCCTACTCGGTGGGAAGCCTGCTTCTCCCTTTCTCAGTCCCTCGGCTTGTGTTCCCTCTCTCACTGTGTTTCTCTCTGTCAAATAAATAAATAAAATCTT
>PITA01021999.1:0-31384 GCA_004023965.1 Spilogale gracilis | reverse complement strand
ATTCCTTAAAAAATTAAAGATAGAGCTACCCTATGACCCTGCAATTGCACTACTGGGCATTTACCCCAAAGATACGGATGTAGTGAAAAGAAGGGCCATATGCACCCCAATGTTCATCGCAGCAATAGCCACAATCGCCAAACTGTGGAAAGAGCCAAGGTGCCCATCAACAGATGAATGGATAAAGAAGATGTGGTACCTATATACAATGGAATACTATGCCTCCGTCAGAAAGGATGAATATCCAACTTTTGTAGCAACGTGGACTGGACTGGAAGAGATTATGCTGAGTGAAATAAGCCAAGAAGAGAAAGTCAAGTATCGCATGGTCTCACTAACTTGCGGTGCATGGGGGTAACCTGGAGGACAGTGGGAGAAGGAAAGCAAATGGGAACTAGGGTAATCTAGGGAGGGAAACAAAACAACAGAGATTTTGAACACAGAAACAAACTGAGGGACTTGGAGGGAGGGGGGGTGGAGGGATGGGAGAGCCTGGTGGTGGGTACTGGGGACACCTAAAGCGTGGAGCACTGGGTGTGGGGAATGGGGAATGAATCTTGAAACACTGGGAAAAAAAATTTTAGTAACAATTAAAAAAATAAATAAATAAAATTAAAAAAATAAATAAAATAATAAAAAAAATAAATAGGACTGGTGGGGTCAGGGGCCCACTGAGAAACATACTTTAGGTATAGATCTGAAGGAGGTGAGGGAGCAGGAAACGTCCATCTTGAGAGAGAACACTCCATGTAGAAAGAATGGGAAGTGCAAAACTCATTCTGAGGGAGGAAGATCTCTGCCACATTCTAAGCATAGAAAGGAGACCAGAGTGAGAAGCAGAGTGTGGCAAGTGAAAGGTCGGAAATGAGGTCACAGGTAACAGGATGCCAAATAGTTTGGGGATTTACAGAGCATTATAAGAATTTTGGCATTTACTGAAGAGGGGAAGCTATTGGAAAGATTTTTGGTTTTTTCATTTGTTTGTTTTAAGAATTTATTCATTTATTAACAGAGAGAGAGATCATAAGCAGGCAAAGAGGCAGGCAGAGAGAGAGGGCTTCCTGCCAAGCAGAGAGCCCGATGCAGCCTTGATTACAGGACCCTGAAATCATGACCTGAGCCGAAAGCGGAGGCTTTAACCCATTGAGCCACCCAGGCGCCCCTATTCGAAGGTTTTGAGCAGAGAAGTAAAATGATTTGACTTCTATTTTTAAAAAATCACTGTAGCCTCTGTTTTGAGAATAGACTTGGGGAGCAAGAGGGATGATTAAGGAGGCTATTGCAATTCTGCAACTGAGACTGCGGGCTTGGGGAAAGTGAAAACAGTAGAGTGGTAAGGTGTCTAGATATATGCAGCCAGGATGGTATACGGGATTTGATAAATTGATATAGGATGTAAGCAAAAGGGGAGTTCAGGGGACTCCCAATATTTTTTGACTGAGCAATTTAAAGAGTAGAGTTGTCACTTACTGAAATGGCAAAGACTGGGAAGAGCAGGATGAGAATGGAAAACAATAAGAAATTCAGTTTTGGGGGCGCCTGGGGGGCTCAGTTGGTTAAACAACTGCTTTCGGCTCAGGTCATGATCCCGGAGACCTAGGATTGAGCCCTGCATCGGGTTTCCTGCTCAGCGGGAAGCCTGCTTCTCCCTCTCTCACTCCCCTTTCTCGCTTTGTTTCTGTCAAATAAATAAATAAAAATCTTTTTTAAAAAAATGGCACATAGTTGGGGCACCTGGGTGGCTCAGTTGGTTAAGCGACTGCCTTCGGCTCAGGTCATGGTCCCGGAGACCCGGGATCGAGCCCCACATCGGGCTCCCTGCTCGGCGGGAGGCCTGCTTCTCCCTCTCTCACTCCTCCTGCTTGTGTTCCCTCTCTGGCTGTGTTTCTCTCTGTCAAATAAATAAATAAAATCTTTAAAAAAAAAATTCAGTTTTGAAGATACTAAGTTTGAAATGTCTTTTAAGGGGCGCCTGGGTGGCTCATTCAGGTAAGTGTGTGACTCTTTGAGCTCAGCTCAGGTCTTGATCTCAGGGCCGTGAGTTTTGAGCCTCTTATTGGACTCCACACTGCGTATGGAGCGCACTTTAGAAAACAAAAAACAATGAAATGCCTATTCAATTAGCACATGGAAATATCAAGGCAGTTAGATATTTGAATCTGGAGTTCAGAAGAAAGGTCTAGGCTGGATATGTACATTTGGGAGACACAAGCAAATAGTATTAAAAGCCATGAGATCATCTAGATATTAAGTGTAGACAAAAATTTGAGAAAGTTATCTAAAGACTGAGCCTTGCAGTACTCTAGCATTTAAGGACTGGGGTGATAATGAAGCCAGCAAAGGAGAGACAAAGGTCAGCCACCGAAATAAAGAAAAACCAGGAAGAGCAACCAAGTCGATGGCTAATGGCCTATAACTGACTAGTGGCCATAGCAGGGGAGGGATAGGATGGAAGCCTGATTGGAATGGGTTCAAAAGAGAGTGGTAGGGACAGAACTGGGAAGGAGGATAGATAATTGGGAAGGGAGGTGGGGGAGCGAAAAAAATTAGAGTGATATTTCAAGGGTTAGGTAGGGGCAAGAGAATAATTTTTTAAATTATTTCGCCCACAAATATTTTAGTATTTCTAAAAGATAAGATTCTCCCTTAAATGAATATGACCTCAATACCAGCTTCATACATAAACAAGTTAATACCTAGTATCATGGTCTAACCCAATCTTCAAATTTCCCTAATTGTCTCATAATTTTTTTTTTGCTGTCAGATTTACAGAGATATAATTCATATGCTATACAATTCATTATTTTATTTTAAAGTATATAATTCAACAGTCTAGTACATTCAAAGAGCTGTACAATCTTCACTAGAACCCATTTTTTTAAAAGATTTATCTGACAGAAACACAGCTAGAAAGGAAACACAGCACGGGGGTGTGAAAGGGAGAAGCAGGCTTCCCATGGAGCGGGGAGCCCGTTGTGGGGCTCCATCCTGGGACCCTGGGATCATGACCTGAGCCAAAGGCAAATGCTTAACAACTGAGCCACCCAGGCGCCCCTAAAGAATGTTTTAGAGAGGGGCGCCTGAGTGGCTCAGTTGGTTAAGCGACTGCCTTCGGCTCAGGTCGTGATCTCGGAGACCCGGGATCGAGTCCCACATCAGGCTCCCTGCTCGGCGGGAGGCCTGCTTCTCCCTCTCTCACTCCCCCTGCTTGTGTTCCCTCTCCAGCTGTGTTTCTCTCTGTCAAATAAATAAATAGAATCTTTAAAAAAAAAAAAAAAGAGAGACAGAAGCACATTTAAAAAAAAAAAAATGTTTTAGAGAGACAAAGCATTAGCAGGAAAGGCAGAGGGAGAGAGAGAGACTCTGAAGCTGACTCCACTCTGAATAGGGTGTGGGACATCTCACAACCCTGAGATCAGGACCTGAGCCAAAACCGAGTCAGATGCTTAACAGACTGTGCCACACAGGCATCCCTACAGAATATTTTAGAAGAGCTTCCTCAGCCCAAAAAGAAACCCTATACCTAACAGTACTCACTACCCATTTTCCCCAGCCCACCAGCTCAAGGTAACCACTAATTTATTTTTTTTTATAACTGTGGATTTCCAATCCTGGATGTGTCATATAAATAAAATCATACAATGACCAGCTTCCTTCACTTAGCATGTTTTCAAAGTTCATCAATACTGTAGCATGTGACAGTACTTCATTCCTTTTTATTGTCAAATCTCATTTATATGGGGGTGCCTGGTTGGCTCCGCCAGTCAAGCGTCCGCCTTCGGCTCAGGTCATGATCCCAAGGTTCTGGGATTAAGCCCTACATCGGGCTCTGGAGCCTGCTCATGCTCTCTGTGGCTATCTCTGTCTCGGGGGCGGGGGGGGCGGATCTCATTTATATATAAATATACCACATTTTGTTTATCCACACATTAGTTGATGGACATTGGATTGTTCCAAACTACTTTTTGGCTCTTATGGATAATGCTGCAATGGACATCTATTACAAAACTTCATGTGGACATATGTTTCTAGTTTTCTTAAATATATACTTAGGTTTGGAATTGCTGGATCATGTAACTGTATGCTTAAACTTTTCAGGAATGGCCAGACTCTTTTCCATTGTGAAGATGCCATCTTACCATTCCCACCAACAGATTATGAGGGTTCTCATGGAGACATCCTCACCAACACGTGTTACTATCTTTTTTATTATACCGATCCTATTGGGTGTATATATAGTGTATGTGATTGTGGCTTTGATCTGCATTTCCCTGATGGCTAATGACATCAAGCATCTTTTTGTTACATATTGGCCATCTTATATATCTCATCTGAGAAATATCTATTCTAATGCTTTGCCCACTTTCGAAATTGTGTTGTCCTTTTTATGATTGAGCTGTAAAGGTTCTTTACGTAGTCTAGATTTAAGTACCTCAGCAGATCAGTGATTTGCAAACATTTTCTCACATCCCAAGGGTTGTCTTTTCACTTTCTTGATGATACCCTCCAAGCACAAAAGTTTGCCGTGTTAGTGTCCAACTTATCTTCTTTTTCTTTAGTCACTGTGTTTTCAGTATCTTATCTGAGAGACCATTGTGTAATCCTGTGTTTTCTTAGGGTATTACACTTTGGTTCCTACATTTAGGTCTTTGATCTCTTTTAAGCTAATTTTTATATATGGTCTGAGGTAGGGGTCCAACTTTATTCTTTTACATGTAGCTTTCTAATTGTCTCACCGCCATTTGTTGAAAAGCCCATTCTTGGGGTGCCTGGGTGGCTCAGTCCTTATGCATCTGCCTTCAGCTTGGGTCATGATCCCGGAGTCCTGGGATTGAGCCCCACATTGGATTCCCTGCTTAGCGAGAAGTCTGCTTCACCCTCTCTCACTGCCCCTGCTTGTGTTCCCTCTCTAGCTGTGTTTCTCTCTGTCAAATAAATAAATAAAATCTTAAAAAAAAAAAAAAAGGAAGGAAAACCCATTCTTTCCTCACTGCCTTGTCCTAGTACCCTTTTCCAAAACCAACTGACTATGAATGTATGGATTTATTTTTGGACTCTAAATCTGTTCTATCTATGTATATGTATTTTTATGCCAGTACACAGTATTTCAGTTACTATAGCTTTATAGTTTGTGAAATTGGGCAATGCAAGGCCTTCAACTTTGTTTTTCTTTTCCAGTTGGTTTGGCTATTTGGGATTCCTTGAATTTCCATTTAAACTTCCAGTCAGTTTGTCCACTTCTGAAAAAAAAAATGCAGTTGTGATTTTGATAGGAATTTACCAAATTTGGAAATAAATTTGAAGTATATTGCCATTTTAATAAGTCTTTTGGTTCTTGATCATTGAATGTCTTGCAATTCATTTATATCATCTTTAGTTGCTTTCAACAATGTTTTGTCGTTTTCCCAGTATAAGTTCTGTTTTTCACATATCACACCTATTCTTGATATATTTTCTTTTTGATGATATTGTAAATGGAATTGTTTTTCTTCATTTCATTTTCAGATTATTCATTGCAAGTATATAGAAACACAATTACTTTATACATATTGACTTTGTATCCTGCAACCTTGCCACACTCATTGATTATTTTTTTAGTGGTTTCCTGAGCATTTTCTAGATACAAAATCATGTCATTTACAAATAGTTTTTGTTTCTTCCTTTCCAGTCTGTATTCCTCTTACTACATTTTCTTGACTGATTTCTCGGCGGGAAGCCTGCTTCTCCCACTCTCACTCCCCCTGCTTGTGTTCCCTCTCTAGCTGTGTATCTCTCTGTCAAATAAATAAATAAAATCTTAAAAATACATATATTGAATTGAAATGGTGAAAGTGGACATATTTGTCTTGTTCCTGATCTTCGGCACTCAGTCTTTTACCATTAAATAATGATATTTTGACTGTGGGGTTTTTATATATGGCCATTATCAGATTGAGGATGTTTTCTTTTGGTCCTAGTTTGTTGACCAGTTCTCATTAGTAAAGGCTTTTGGATTTTGTCAAATCCATTTTTAAAAATTTTTTTTTCAAATCCATTTTTTTAAAGATTTTATTTATTCATTTGAGAGAGAACATGAGAGGGGAGAAGGTCAGAGGGAGAAGCAGACTCCCTGTGGTGCTGGGAGCCCAATGCAGGACTCGATCCCATGACTCCAGGATCATGACCTGAGCCGAAGGCAGATGCTTAACCAACTGAGCCACCGAGGCATCCTCAAATCCATTTTCCATGTCTGTTTTTTTGTTTTGTTTTGTTTTGTTTTTTCCCTGTCTGTTTTGATGATAATGTGACTCGTCCTTTATTCTATTAATATGGTGTATTACATTAATTGATTTTCAGATATCAAACCAACTTTCTGTTCCTGGGATAAATCCCCTTGGTAGTAGGTAGTGGTGTTACAATCTTTTTTATGTGATGCTGAATTTTTATTTGTTACTGTATTATTGGAAGGCTTTTGTGTCTATATTCATAAGGGATATTAGTCTCTTAATTTTCTAGGGATACCTTTGTTTTTGGTATTGGAGTAATAGGGCCACACAGAATGAGTTGGGAAAGATGCCTCCTCTTCCGTCTCTTGTTTTGTGTATGTTTTTTTTTTAAAGATTTTATTTATTTATTTGACACAGAGAGAGCTCACAAGTAGGCAGAGTGGCAGGCAGAGAGAGAGAGGAGGAAGCAGGCTCCCTGCTGAGCAGAGAGCCCGATGTGGGCCTCGATCCCAGGACCCTGAGATCATGACCTGAGCTGAAAGCAGAGGCATTAACCCACTGAGCCACCCAGGCGCCCTGTATGTGTGTTTTTTGAAAGAGTTTATGAAGTATTGACATTTGTTGTTTTTTAAATGTTTTATAAAATTCACCAATGAGGGATGCCTGGGTGGCTCAGTCATTGACTGTCTTGCCTTCGGCTCAGGTTGTGATCCTGGGGTCCTGGAATCAAGTCCCTTGTCGGGCTCCTTGCTTGGCAGGGGGCCTGCTTCTCCCTCTGCCTGCTCTGCCTACAGCTCTCTCTGTGCTTGCTCTCTCTCCCTCCTCTCTCTCTCTGATAAATAAATGAATAAATAAAATCTTTTTAAAAAATTCACCAGTGAAGCCAACAGGGCCCTGACTTTTCTTTATGAGTAGTTTTGTTTTATTTTTCTTTTTTCGTTATTGTATTGCTAATCTCTTGTTATAGGTCTGTTCAGATTTTCTACTCCTTGAGTCAGTTTTAGTACTTTGTAGGTTTCTAGGAACGTAACCATTTCATCTAAGTTACCTAATTTGTTGTCATTCAGTTGTTCATACTTTTCTCTTTTGATCTGTTTTATTTCTATAAGCTTGGTATTAATGTACCTGTCGTATGATTTTTTTATTATGGTTTGTGAAAATCAGGATCCAAATGCCAGTATATTGTATTTTAATTATTTATTTGTCTCTTAGGTCTCCAGATTCCCCCCATCTCATTTTCCTTGATATTTATTAATTGCAGAAACCTAGTTATTTACCATATCTATTTCCCACATTCTAGATGTTTCTGATTGTATTCCTGGAAATCTCTAACATATCTTCTACCCCCTAGATACCTGATAGTACTGTATGCCTTATTCTGATTCAAATTTGAGTTTTTTGGCAGAACTACTTCATACATCCATCAGGAATCACATAATTTCTAATTGTCTCTCTTCCTGAAATAGCAGTAATTAGTGACCATTGCCTACATTGGATGTTACAATTGAATAGTTCGATTGAAGGCAGAGTAAATAAAGCAGAGTAAGTGGGAGTACCCATCAATCCAAAGTATGTGGGACCATAGCTAAACATCTTTACCAAGTTGCCTTTCCTCTTTGGGCCTTGGTGTTCTTATCTATAGAATGGGGGCATAAACTATAAAGGACCTCCTCTGAGGTTTCTTGCTATTCTAATATACTCTGACTAAACACTAAAGTAGTGAACTTAATCTCTAGCAGATATAATTTGGGCACGTTGAAAGGATATGCAGGGGTGTCTCTTTGGCTCAGCTGATTAAGCATTCAGCTCTTCATTTTGGCTCATCTCATCTTCTCAGGGATGTGAGATCAAGCCCTGTGTCAGGCTCTGTGCTCAAGTGGGGAGTCTGCTGGAGATTCTCTCACTCTCTCCCCTTCCTCTTTCCTCCCCCTCCACACCTCCCATCTCACTCGCTCTCTCTCTGTCTCAAATAAATTTTGAAAAAATAGTAAAAAAAAAAAAAAAAGGATCCATTAACATTGTATTTATTCTTCCCATCTCAGACTACTTAGGTTCATTTCAAAACGAAAGTTTGTCAATTACTAAATCCAATCATGTATATAAGAAAGTCAATTAAAATCATTGTGAAAGCGGGGAGATTATAGCAAAAGTCTTGGTTCCTGGATTCTAGGTCTGACTGTGCCTGCTCTCAGCTGGTCGCATCCTCTCTCAAGATCCTATCCACAAAATAGAAGATTATGTTAGTGTTCTCTAAAGGCCTATAGTCTTTATAATTTTGTCTTTTGTGGATTTTTCCCTCCAATTTTTGAGGATGATACTTTTATTAATATCTCCAGTCCTACCTGTTCTTGTGCCTTTTCTGATCCTATTCTACTCAGCGACTGATTGACAGGTGCCTGCCCTCGGTATCAGTTCATGTATGAGAAGCATCTTTGACCTAGGAAACTTTCTCGAAGTAAATACATCAAAATATTATTAGCAAGTGACTGTGGGTGGGTGGTAAAATTGTTCATCATTTTTAAAACTTATGTCTGTAATATTCATCTTATTCTATCAACATATACTTTTGTAATTTTCTAAGAGTCATTCTTAAAAGATTTAATAGCATATTTCTGATAGCATGCCCTAATGAACAAATGACCAAACTCTGGGTAAGAAATTTCTCTTCCTGTGATTTCATTAGGCAGTATCTCCCACTCTAGGTTAGTCTAAATGCTTTAGTCATAGGTACTTACATTTAATTAGATGGCTTTACTTAATCTTCAATAATTTCAGTGAAAAAAAATTTTATGGCTACAGAAATTAAAATTCATGAAGAATAGCAGCAGTGTATATTGTCATCATCCTTCATAGCCCATGTGGAACCTGAATTTTTACTATGTGGAGAACAGGTATTCTGTAAGAGAAGTGGTGTGTTACAGAAATATTTGGGCAGAGTCAGGGTGTGTCTTTTGTATGTGATGAAAACAGGAGATCAGAAACTAGCTTGCTAAACTGTGTTCATAACTCCTCCTCCTCTCAGTGCTTAACTTACCTAGGAAGTACCACCTGCTAAAGGAGACTGGACAGGTGTCTGGCTTACTGTCATGGGTTTCTTCACCTGGCAAGGTTTTATGCGCTCATGTGCCCATCTTTCAACACCATGGTGGCAGTTACCGGAGAACGTGCCCTCATAGCCATCCACTCACTGTGTGAGCTAGACAAGTCGGGTAACCTAGTCACAAGCACCAAGCTCACTCCATCTTTAATGAAGAGGATAATGGTTCCAGTTTCCAATATTGTCACAGCTAGTGAAATGGACATTAGAAAAACCCATTTCTCTTAACAAGGCAGTATGAAAGTGACTGCTTTACCATCAGAAGCATGACAAATTCGGGTGGTTCCATGAATAGCTCTCATGCACAACAAGTGATTAAATAGCCCTTGAAACATTACCTGTTGCCTAACATGTCATAATCCAGATCTGTTCAGGCTTTTTGAAGACAATTCCTTACACTTAGTAAGAACAAAGGGCAAATGCCAAGGTAAGTAACCTGACATATTTATCAGTGACCTGACTGTTTGGGGATTTCAGCTGCATCAGTGAGGTGTCTCAAGCAACTGGCCCAAGCCAGGTCACAGACAGACTCCTGTACCAGTGGCCTGATAACCCATCCAAATGCAAAGAACCATTTCAGTACCTTCAAAACCAAGTGAAGTGCTTCTCTTTTTGCATTATCTAATAGCCTCTCCTCTGCCGGAACTTGACCCGCCCCTGGGTGGGCATAGCTAGAAAGATAGTTTTTCCACTCAAGTCAGTTTAGTAAGGAAAACAAACTACTAGACTGTATAGTTACCGTGATGGAGCCCAAAACGGGTTACCTAGCAGGTGCGGGTGGGCCAAGCAAAGCTTGAGCTAGACCAAACAAAACACTGAGACTCACCCTTAGGACATGAAGTCTCTCAGAACCAGAATGATGATTTAGACTAGTTCCCATTTGGACAGGCTTTATGTTTGTCTAATAATTTTAGCAAGGTCATTTAGAGGGTCCCAGCTTTATTTCCCCAAATGGGCATATTCTGACGTGGACCCATAGTTCATGGTCGTGTGGCCAAGTGAGAACAGAGTGTAAATGAAGCCGCCCCAAATGTCTGCTTAAAGAAATAACAGGTCCCTGCCTGTATCTGTTCACTCGTGTTGACGATAAAATAATTCCAATTATGTATTGTAAATTGCAGGGTATGCCTGTCATGTATGGAACTCCGTGCTCCTCTAGGATTTTTGTTTGTGCCATATTAATTATATCGTGTAGGACTTGAAATAAAGCTGGAGTCTGTCACTCTGCCAGCTTGCAGTTTAAAAGTTAGGTGGTGCATTAAGAAATCAGCACATTTTTTAAATTATTTATAAGATTTGTGTTTGCCATATTTCCTAACTGGTGTTATTTATTTAGAGCTTCCTGTTCCTAGATGAAATTCTCTCGCCTTCTGCTGCATGCAATAACTCAAGTCCTGTTTCTCCTTTTCAGTCATCTTATATTCATGCCCTATTTGCCAGCTTCCCTTACTGCATCAGCTAATTTCTAAACAAATCACAGCATACAGAATATTAGTTGTTCACAGTCACTAAACTACTATCCCCAAATGTATTTTGTTTTTCTCAATTCCCCAAATTTGCCTTTGCTCATGCAGGATTCAGGTGTGTAACTCCCCTGTGAACTTCTGCCTCCCATGCACTTGGCTACACCGCGTTCCTCTGCGTCATCCATGGGCTGTGCCGGTGTTCTGAGTCACCTGGGATTCGGCACCCTCCCTGCTATTAACCGTGTAATATGTAAATTCCACTTACCAGTCTTCTTTTGAATTCAGACACCACGTGAATTAAACTGACTGTAGTTGCTTTCAACCTGTAATTCCTGATTGTAACAGGTAGTTGCCGACTCTGGAAACTAACAGGTTTCACTAGAAGTTGCCAGGTCTTACTCCCACAGGACTATACATTTTACATTGATATAAAATCAGAAGGACTCTTTGTTCATTGATAACACAATATCTTAATTCCAACAAAAAGTATTTGCACCTTACCTCAGAAAATAAATTCGATTCCTCTTAGTGCCAAGCAAGGGGAAAGTCAGAAAATTTTACTACAAAGAGACTACCAACCACTTCAAGGGATTTATGAGACAGCTGCTGATATAAATTACAGAGACAATGCTAATCTATACCTAAATAGGAAGGTAGGACATTTGCCTAACGGCAAGTGGGAAATTTGACTCTTTGCATTTTCAATTTGGGCATATGAAAAATAGAGCATTCCTAACAGTTGTCCAGGGATCTGAGATCACCTGATTTATCCGTCCTGCTTGGTGGAAATGATAGAGGAGGAGAATTACAGCGAGGAATGTTTTGACAAAGTCTCAAAATCTGCCTAGGATCATGGGAAGTTGGATCAAGAATGTGCCATAGAAATCATTTCATCCATCACGCTTGTTTGACTGAGAAAACTGAAGTCTGCAGCAGCCAAGGGAGTCACCTAAGGTCTTGCATTCCTGGTTAGTGACAAATTCAGAACTAGACCTGGGTAATCCTGCCCAATTTCAGTTGTCTTAAAGCCAGCTGGCAAGTAAATTTGATCCAGCTTCTGAGTGCCCCTTTCTCTGAAAATTAGGCAAATAGGTTGGAATATTTTGAAAAGAAAACGCTGATGATAAAGTGGGAAGAAATTCCTCTACAGACTTGCTAACGGACAGTAAACCTTTGGGTTCCCCAAGACAAAGGAGAGTTTTAAGTCGTGAAGTTAAAGTTAAAAACTGATTGTGTCACCAGTCTGAGAGCAGTGCTTTTTAGAAACAGTGTGATGGGGGCACCTGGATGGCTCAGTCATTAAGTGTCTGCCTTAAGCTAGGGTCATGGGCTCCGCATCTGGCTCCTAGCTCAGCAGTCTCCCTTCTCGCAGTCTCCCTCTGCCTGCTGCTCCCCCTGCTTGTGTGCGCTCTCTCTCTTTGCCAAATAAATGAAATCTTAAAAAGAAAAAAAAAAAAAAAAGAATAGAAACTGTGATGAATTCCTTGTATTGCCCCACCTGACCCCATTTCCACCTCTCCCTTCTGAATTTGGATTTACATTTTCATACCTGTTTTGTCTTTCCTATATATAAATGTATATATAACTGATATTTAGTAGTGTTTTCTTTTCTTTATTTTTTTAAAGATTTTATTTATTTGACAGAGAGAAACACAGCCAGAGAGGGAACACAAGCAGGGGGAGTGAGAGAGGGAGAAGCAGGCTTCCCGCCAAGCAGGGAGCCCAATGTGGGGCTCGATCCCAGGTCTCCAGGATCATGACCTGAGCCGAAGGCAGTGGCCCAACCAACTGAGCCACCCAGGCGCCCCTAGTATTGTTTTCATATTCTAAGTTTTATATAAGTGCAATTATATTGCATATATCTTTCTGCAACTCACCCCCCCTTCCTTTCTCAGTACTCTGCATTTCAGATACATCCTATCGGTAAAGAGGATAGCTGGAGTGTTAATTTATTTTTAAGTACTCTGTGGTATTCCACTGTATGAATGTTTTGACATTTATCTAATCTCCTCTTAATGGACATCTAATGAGTTTCCAGGGTTTTTGTTTTGTTTTGTTTGCTGGGATTTTTTTTTAACCTTGCTATATAAACATTTTTGTAAAGCTCTCTACTGATGATTGTATGTGTAAGTTTTCTTAGTGACATTTATGAGGTCTTAACATATGCATATCTTGAACTTGACAAAAAGATCTCAAAAATAGCCAGCAGAATTATGAGAGTGTCCGATACTGGCACTATATATTTCAGAGTTTTTAATTTTTTACTAATTTTTAAGAGTCTAAAATGATATTTCCTTATGGTCTTAATTTGTTTTCCTGATTCCTCATGGAATTCCTCATGGGATTGAGGGCCTTTCCATGTGTTCACTGGCAATTTGGATCTCCTTTTCTCCCTGGGTCACTTTTCAGATGAATGCTTTACCTTTTTTATTACTGATTTTCAGAAATTCTTCTATAGTCAGGGTATAAATCTTTCATAACTATAAGTAGGCAATATCTTTTCTCCATCTGGAATTTGATTTTTTACATTTTTGTTAGAGTATCTTTCTTTTAAAAAGATTTTACTTTTTTGACAGAGAGAAACACAGAAGAGAGGGAACACAAGAAGCAGTGGGAGGGAGAGAGGGAGAAGCAGGCTTCCTGCCAAGCAGGCAGCCCGATGTGGGGCTCGATCTTGGGACCCCAGGATCATGACCTGAGCTGAAGGCAGAGGCTTAACCATTGAGCCACCCAGGTGCCGCTATAGTATCTGTTTTTTAAAGATTTTATTTATTTATTTGTCAGAGAGAGAGAAAGAGCACAAGAAGGGGGGAGAGGCAGGCAGAGGGAGAAGCAGACTCCCCACTGAGCAAGGAGCCTGATGCAGGGCTCCATCCCAGGACCCTGGGATCATGACCTGAGCTGAAGGCGGATGCTTAACCTACTGAGCCACGCAGGCACCCCATATTTTGCTGTCTTTTTATGATCAGGCTTATCAATCTTTTTTTTTAATACATGCTTATTATTTCTTCTTTAAAAAGTATGTCCCCACTCCAAGGCCATAAGGATATTGTCTGTAGTTCCCTCTAGGTTTTGGTTTTTTACAACTTTTAGAGCTTCTATATATATAGAATTAACTTTTGTGTATGACGTGAAGTAGGAAGCTAATTTTGTTTTTCTTCCAAACTGACAACCAGTTGTTTTGAAACCGTATGTTGTAAATGCCATCCTTTTGTCAAAGGTAGGTAATACCACTTTTGACATATATTTTGGATTCCTTTTTGTTTCTGTCAGGTTATTTTTTCATCCATCTGCCTTAATGCGCATCCTAATCACTATACCTTGATAGTAAGTTATAATATCTGGAAAGTAGGGATGCCTGGGTGGCTCAGTAGGTTGTGTCTGCTTTCAGCTCAGGTCATGATCCCAGGCTCCTGGGTTCGAGCTCCACATCAGGCTACTTGCTCAGTGGGGAGCCTGCTTTTCCCTCTGCCTGCCACTCACCCTGCTTGTGCTCTCTCTCTCTCTGTCTCTGAAAAATAAATACAATCTTAAAAAAAATCTTTAAAAAATGTGGAAAGTAAGCCCCTGCCTGTCAAGACAACACAGTGGGAGCTAGTTGTATTTGAGCTCTCTCTCTTGAACCATCCCATACACACACACAAAAAGAGGATGCATACTGAACGAAAGAAAATCCAGAAAGAGGCTAGCAGATTTGCCAGTGGGCAGTGAGTTGGAATTCTGAAACTGGAAATTGATATCCTCCACCAAAGGACCTATGCTCTGTGCAGATCTGTGGGGGCCTCCTAAGAGCTCACATGGTGCTTGCTTTGGCAACGCAGAAACGTCGGAACAAAACAGAGAAGAGCAGCATGGCTTACTGCTCAAGGGTGGCGCGCACAGAGTTCACACACATGTCCCGTGAGAGACCCAGGCTTTGGGTGCCTGCCCACAGAAGGCCTTGTGGTTGCTCAGTGTTGCTGAGTAAAACAACAGCGACCACAGAGAATTCCAGCTGCTCCCAGTGAAGTAAAAAGACATTTTCTCTGAAGATGAAGTTAAAAAAAAAACAAACAATTCAGCTTATAATAGCATCAAGAATAAAATACTTAAAGGGGCGCCTGGGTGGCTCAATCAGTTAAGCCTCTGCCTTCGGCTCAGGTGATGATCTCAGGGTCCTGGGATGGAGCCCCACATCGGGCTCTCTGCTCAGCGGGGAGCCTGCTTCTCCCTTTCCCTCCACTGCTCTCCTTGCTTGTGCTCTCTCTCTCTCAAATAAATAAATAAAATATTTTTTTTAAAAAAGAATAAGCTACTTAAGAATAGATTTAGCAAAAGACGTAGAAGACTTGTGTACTGACCATTGTTGAAAGAAATTAAGGAGAGGCGCCTGGGTGGCTCAGTGGTTGAGCATCTATCTGCCTTGGGCTCAAGTCATGATCCTAGAGTCCAGGGATCCAACCCCGCGTCGGGCTCCCTGCTCAGCGGGAAGCCTGCTTCTCACTCCACATGTTTGTGTTCCCTCTCTAGCAGTGTTTCTCTGTCAAATAAATAAAATCTTTTTAAGAAAAAAAAAAAAAGAAAGAAAGGAAAATCTAAATAAATGGGCTGGAAGTCTTAATGTTGTTAACATACTCTTCAGGGGCACCTGTGTGGCTCAGTCAGTTGAGTAAGAGCTGGCTCTTGGTTTCAGCTCAGGTCTTGACCTCAGGACCAGGGATCAAGCCCCGCTTTGGGCTCCCCGCTCAGTGGGGGTCTGCTTGAGGGATTCTCTCTCCCTCTGCCCCTCCCCCCACTCACACAGGCACTCTCTCTCTCTCTCTCTCAGATAAATAAATAAATATTTAAAAAATATATGCTCTCCAAAATGATCTATAGATTCAGTGCAGTCCTTATAAAAACCTCAACTGCCTTTTTTTTACAGAGACAAACACTGATCCTACAATTTCTTTGAGAATGCAAAGAACCAAAAGAAGCCAAAACAATTTTGGAAAAAAAGAACAAAGTTGAAGGACTCACAGTTCCTGATTTTTGAAACTTACTACAAAGCTACAATAATCAAAATATTGTGGTACTACCTAAGGATAGACCAGGGGACTGCAATTAACAGTCAAGAAATACACCCATGAATCTATACTCAATTAATTTTTAACAAGGTGCCAAGGTAATTCAATAAGGAAGGAGTAGTCTTTTCAACAAATGGTGTTGGGACAATTGGATAGCTATGGAGAAAAGAATGACATTAGACCCCTTCTCCACATCGTATATAAAAAATGATGTGAATCTAAAACTGCTCTTAAGAAAAAAAAAGGACTCTAAATACATCAAAGACCTACATGTAAGATCTCAACTATAAAACTCTACAAAGAAAACATAAGAAATCTTAAATGTCCTTGTCCTTAGAATAGGCATTGATTTCTTAGATAAAACACCAAAAACAGGCAACAAAGAAAAAGAAACAGATAAATTGAATTTAATTAAAATTTTAAACTAAGAAAAAGAGGGCTCCTCGGTGACTCAGTTGGTTAAGCAACTGCCTTTGCCTCAGGTCACGATCCTGGCGTCCCAGGATCAAATACCACAGGGAATCTGCTTCTTCCCCTGGCCCTCCTCCTTCTCATGCTCTCTCTTTCTCATTCTCTCTCTCAAATAAATAAATCTAAAAAAAAGAAAGAAAGAAAAATAATAACCTAAGAAATGAAAGAAAATATTTGTAAATCATACATCTGATTAATGTCTAGTATCCAGAATATTTAGAGAACACTCAGGACTCAATAACAAAAAGACAAGTAACCTAATTTAAAAAGGCACAAAGTGGGGCGCCTGGGTGTCTCAGTGGTTGAGCCACTGGCTTCGGCTCCAGTCATGATCCTGGAGTTCAAGGATCCTGTCCCGCATGGGGCGCCGAGCTCCCAGTTCTGTGGGGAGTCTGTTTCTCCCTCTGAGCTTCTCCCACTCACTCTCTCTCTCTCAAATAAATAAATAAAATATATTTTTAAAAATGCACAAAGGACCTAAAGAGACATTTCTCAAAAAAAATATGCAAATGGCCAGTGAGCCCATGAAAAGATACTTAATAGTCAATAGTTACTGGGGAAATGCAAATCAAAACCACATTGAGGCACACCTTAAATGGCTTAGTTGGTTAAGCGTCGGCTTTTGGCTCAGGTCATGATCCTGGGGTCCTGGGATCAAGCCAACCCCCCCCAGTAGTGCTCTACACTCAGCGGGGCGTCTGCTTTTCCCTCTCCCTCTACCCCTCCCCACCTCTGCTCCTGCTCTCTCTCTGTCTCTCTGAAATAAGTAAATAAAATCTTTTAAAAATACAATGCATTATAAAAAAGTCTTACAACAAGTATACACCAATATTTTAAAACCCACAAAAAATGGGTAAATTTCAAGAAAAATAAAAACTTATAATGTTGAAAGTAGAAGAGAAGATTAGACTAGTCCTATAAGCATTAAAGACAATGAGATTGCAAATAAATGCTTCTTCCAAAAAAGCACGGCCCAGACAGTTTTACAGATGATTTATACCAAACTTTCAAGGGATAGATAACTTACATATTGTTTTACAAAATAGGAAGTGAGCAAAGATTGTCATGTTTATTTTATGAGGCTACTGTAACTGAATTCAAAAACGGAATAACTCTCCACCTAGGTAGCTTATTGGCTGAGTATCTGGCTCTTGATCTCACCTCAGGTCTTGATCTCAGGGTCGTGAGTTCAAGCCCAGTGGGCTCCAGCTCAGTGTGGACCCTACTTAAGGTAAACAAATGAGCAAATAAATACTGAATAAGGACATTATAAAAAGTGCCAATTAGATTGCTGTCATTTATGAACATATATTTGAATATCCAATATAAAATATTAGCTGAATTCAAGTGAATTTTAAAAAATAATAATTCAATGGAGAAACTAGAATAATTTTTAAGATTTTATTTATTTCTTTGACAGAGACACAACAGGAGAAGGAACACAAGCAGGGGGAGGAAGAGAGGGAGAAGCAGGCCTCCCACCCAGCAGGAGGTCCATGCAGGGCTCCATCCCAGGACCCTGGGATCATGACTTTAGCCGAAGGCAGACACATCACGACTGAGCCACTTAGGCATCCCTAGAAGCATTTCATTTAAGATTAATGAAAAATAACCATTTGTCTACCACATTGGCTACTCTTTAAAATTATACTAGGGGTGCCTGGGTGGCTCAGTTGGTTAAGCAACTGCTTTCGGCTCAGGTCATGATCCTGGAGACCCGGGATCGAGCCCCATATCAGGCTTCCTGCTCGGCGGGAAGTCTGCTTCTCCCTCTTTCAGTCCCTCTGCTTGTGTTCCCTCTCTAGCTGTATTTCTCTCTGTCAAATAAATAAATAAAATCTTTAAATATAAATAAATAAATAAATAAAATTATACTAGAGGGGCGATTAGGAGGCTCAGTCATTAAGCATCAGGCTCCTGCTCAGCAGGAAGCCTGCTTCTCCCTGTCCCAATCCCCCTGCTTGTGTTTCCTCTCTTACTGTCTCTCACTCTGTCTATCGAGTAAATAAATAAAATCTTTGGGAAAAAAAATGATTTTGGCTCAGGTCATGATCTTGGGGTCATGGGATGGAGCTCTGCACTGAGCAGGGAATCTGCTTGAGATTCTGTCTGTCTCCCTTTGTCCCTTCCACCTTCATTCTCTCTCTCTCAAATAAATAAATCTTAAAAAAAAAAAATACCGGAGATGCTGGGCAATGGTATAAGAAGATGAAAAGAAATAGCAATATAAGGACTGTAGATGAAGAGTTACGCTATCATTTTGTGAAAAACAATACGATCAACATAGAAAAATCAAAATTAAGAAACTATTGCAACAGGTTGGGTGTACTATATTTTATTCAGTCAATCCCCTAATAATGGGAATTTGAGCTGATCGTTTGCTATTTTAAATTGAATAATCCTATGCATAGGTTGCTATCTATATGCGGAGGTAAATGCCTGGAAATGGTATTGCTGAATCAAGCAGTAGAAGAATATGAAACTTGGTGAGCCATTTCACCCCAAATTGCACTCATTTTGTGCCCCTGACATTAACAATGTATAAGAGTGCTCGTTTCCTCACAGCCATCTTAACAAAGTGTGGTGTCAACATTTGTATTTTTGTTCATCTGACAAGTAAAACTACTAAGTATGGCTCTTATTCCATCTTTTTTTTTTTTTAAGATTTTATTTATTTGACAGAGAGAAACACAGCGAGAGAGGGAACACAAGCAGGGGGAGTGAGAGAGAGAGAAGCAGGCTTCCTGCTGAGCAGGGAGCCCGATGTGGGACTCGATCCCGGGTCTCCGGGATCATGACCTGAGCCGAAGGCAGTCACTTAACCAACTGAGCCACCCAGGCGCCCCGATATTGACATCTTAATACAGTTTTCATTTACATTCAATAAATGAGATTGAACATCTTTTTCTACATTTAGGGTTGTTTGTTTGTCTTTCCTTGTCTGTGATGTTTACCCATTTTTCTATGGAGTTTTTGCTCATCAGTTTTTGATGAGCTTTGTTTCTTATAGTTTTAAAAAAAGAGAGAACCTGAATGTCCACAATTTGGAGATGGGTTAATTAAATTATTCTATATTCAGACAATGGAATACTATACAACTATAATGATCAAGGTTGGGTACATGTGCTTCTATCAGGAGATCTCCTTGCCACACTAGGAAAGAAAAAAGCAATGTTTAGGGGGCGCCTGTGTGGCTCAGTCAGTTGGGTGTCTGCCTTTGGCTCAGGTCTTGATGCCTGAGGCCTGGAATCAAGCCCCATGTCAGGCTCCCTGCTCAGCGGGGTGTCTGCTTCTCCCTCTCTCTCTGCCCCTGCTCATGCTCCCACTGTCTCTCTTTCAAGTAAATAAAACCTTTATTTAAAAAAATAACCAGTGATTAGACTAATTTCAATACTGTGATCCCATCTATGAAAATGGTAAGGCTATATATAAAGCCGTACATAAGACACATATTTTCTTTTTTTTTTTAAGATTTTTTTAAAATTTATTTGACAGAGAGAAACACAGCCAGAGAGGGAACACAAGCAGGGGGAGTGAGAGAGGGAGAAGCAGGCTTCCCGCCGAGCAGGGAGCCTGATGTGGGACTCGATCCCGGGTTGCCGGGATCATGACCTGAGCCGAAGGCAGTCGCTTAACCAACTGAGCCACACAGGCGCCCCATGGACACATATTTTCCACAGGGAAGTTTGCTGAGGGTTGAAGATGAAATGTTTTCATTTTATAGCCTTTAATATTGCAAACGCTGAGCCTCCACTCCAGACCTACTAGAGCAGAAGACGGGGATAGGCCAGGCACTCTGTTTTGGGGGTTTTTTTGTTTTTTTTTTTTAATTTTTTAATTTATTTAATTGACACAGAGAGAGATCACAAGTAGGCAGAGAGGCAGAGAGAGAGGACGAAGCAGGCTCCCCGCCGAGCAGAGAGCCCGATGTGGGCCTTGATCCCAGGACCCTGAGATCATGACCTGAGCCGAAAGCAGAGGCTTTAACCCACTGAGCCACCCAGGCACCCCAGGCACTCCGTTTTATCAAACCCTCCTGGTGATTTTGATGCGTGCTCAATTCTGAGAATCACTGTTCTAAATCAATGCTACTAAGTATGGCTCTTATTCCAGTAGCAGCGTTACCTGGGAGCTTGCTGGAAGTGCAGATTCATGAGCCTCAGGCCTGAACTCCTCATCAGAGTCTCTGGGTGAGGTCCAGGAATCTGTGATTTAAGAAGCTCTCCAGGTGATTCTGACGCACACAGAAGTTGGAGAATCACTGCTCTAAATTTCTGTCAAGGTCCAGCTCTCTCTCTCTTTTTTTTTTTTTTTTGAAGATTTTATTTATTTGTTTGACAGGGAGAAACAGAGCTAGAGAGGGAACACAGCAGGGGGAGTGAGAGAGGGAGAAGCAGGCTTCCCACCCAGCAGGTAGCCCGATGTGGGGCTGGATCCCGGGTCTCCGGGACCATGACCTGAGCCGAAGGCAGTCGCCCAACCAACTGAGCCACCCAGGCGCCCCTCTCTTTTTTTTTTTTTTTTGAAGATATTATTTATTTATTTGACAGGGAGGTCACAAACAGGCAGAGACGCAGGCAGAGAAAGAGTGGAATCAGGCTCCTTGCTGAGCAGACAGCCCGGTGTGGGATTCGATCCCAGGACCCTGAGATCATGACCTGAGCCAGAGACAGAGGCTTAACCCTCTGAGCCACACAGGCACCCTCTCTTATTTTTTTTAATAAAGTGAAAATCAGTTTTAAGAGAAGAAAAAAATAATTCCATGCTCATGAGTTTCATTGAATGGACTAGTCCTCACTTGATCTTTTCTTACCCTGTAAGTAACACAAGTGCATTTAAATGAATAGATTTTGGGGGGGGGGAGGCGCCTGAGTGTCTCAGTTGTTAGGCATCTGCCTTTGACTCAGGTCATGATCCCGGAGTCCCGGGATTGAGCCCTGCATTAGGCTCCCTGTTCAGTGGGAAGCCTGCTTTTCCTTCTACCACTCCCCCTGCTGTATTCCTGTTCTCACCATCTCTCTGTATCAAGTAAGTAAATAAATAAAATTTTAATTGATAAATAAATGAGTAATTTGGGGCGCCTGGGTGGCTCAAGTCGGTTAAGCATCTGCCTTCCACTCATGTCATGATTCCAGGGTCCTGAGATTGAGTCCCACATCCAGCTTCTTGCTCATCAGGGAACCTGCTTCTCCCTCTGCCTGCTGCTCCCCCTGCTTGTGCTTGTGTGGCTCGCTTGCTCGCTCTCTAACAAATAAAAACCTTCGAAATAAAAGAAATTATGTTTGTAGATTTCAAACTTTTGACTGGGACTCCCGTGAACAAATGTATTTTATATCCTGGATCTCACACACCACACATAAAATCAAAGGCAGTTTTTTGAACAAGGTTTCTTACTATGTTTAATGCTGTCTAATATTTTTCTATTATAGTCTTTTTTTTTTCTCTTTTAAAAGTGATCCTGATGTAGGCTGGCTAGCAGGATAGAAATCAAGCTCAAGCCAGAAGGAAGTGAGAGCAGACTTTATTGAAGATACAGAGAGTATGTAAATACAGACAGAGTGTTCAGGGCACTCAGAAAGGAAAGGAGAGTGAGTCTTGTCTTTGCTTGGGTTCTGGGGTTTTTACTGAGGATTGTGGTCCAGTTCGTGTGATGTGTCTTCTCAGGCATCAGGAACAAAGGTAAGTATTTAGGTGTCTTCCGTGTCCCTTATGCCCTGGAGCCAGAGGTCTCAGTGAGTCAGTGGTCCTGGAAAATGTTCGTGATGTCATTCCTTAGATATTATCTATTGGGCCGGAAGACTCCAGAGAAATTGTTAACTCTGGGGTGCCTGGCTGGCTCAGTCGGTTAAGTGTCTGACTCTGGATCTCAGCTCAGGTCTTGCGCTTAGAGTCTTGAATTCAAGCCCTACATTAAGAAAAAAAAAATCAATTCCCTGACTTTTGCAAGGAGGACATACTATAAGGTCTGTATATAGGATGGGAGTAGGAATCCTAGCAAGAATAGAAATAGGAGGGGCACCTGGGTGGCTCAGCCGTTAAGCATCTGCCTTCAGCTCAGGTTATGATCCTGGGGTCCTGGGATCAGCCCTGCCTCAGACTCCCTGCTCATCAGGGAGCATGCTCATCCCTCCTACCTGTGCTCTCTCTCTCTCAAATAAATAAAATCTTTTAAAAATAGTAATAATAGAAGTAGGAAAAGGAGAAAAAAGGCAGTTCTTCCTGGGGTCTCTTCATTTTCCTTCTTTAAAAAAAAAAAGATTTTATTTATTTATTTGAGACACAGAGAGAGCACAAGCAAGGGGAGGGGCAGAAGGAAAAGCAGGCTTCCCACCGAGCAGGGAGCCCGATTCGGGGCTCGATCCCAGGACTCCGGGATGACCTGAGCCAAAGGCAGACGCTTAACGACTGAGCCACCCAGATGTCCCACCTATTTTCTTTTTTTCTAAGACTTTATTTTTAAGTAATCTCCACACCCAGTGTGGGGCTCAAACTCATGACTCTGAGATCAAGCTTTACAAAGTCCAGCAACAGAGCCAGCTGGGCACCCCAGTTCCCCTATCTCAGTCACAAGCCACTAAATTAACTTTACCACCCATTAGTGGGTTGAGACCCAATGTTTGAAAACATTGATTTAAGGGCGCCTGGGTGGCTCAGTGGGTTAAAACCTTTGCCTTCAGCTCAGGTCATGATCTCAGAGTCCTGGGGTCGAGGCCCACATCGGGCTCTCTGCTCAGCAGGGATCCTGCTTCCTCCTCTCTCTCTGCCTACCTGTGATCTTTCTGTCTCTGTCAAATAAATAAATAAAATTAAAGAAAAACATTGATTTACACAAGTTCTTTTGGGAGAGTGTAAAGCTGTAGAGAAGGTAAATTTCAGAGAAATTTAGTTATCAGAGAAAAATGTAAGTGCTAATCAGCAGTATAACTTTATTTAATTTTTTTTAAGATCTTATTTATTTGTCAGAGAGAGAGTGAACACAAGCAGGGGAGCATCTGGCAGAGGGAGAAGCAGACTCCTCACCGAGCAAGGAGCCCGATGTGGGGACTCGATCCCAAGTATCTGGGATCATGACCTGAACCGAAGGCAGATGCTCAACCAACTGAGCCACCCAGGGGTCCCAGTAGAAGTAGAACTTTAAAAGTACACAGAACTCACCAATTAAAAAGGGGGTGGGGGATAATAGGTGTGACTGGGTGTCTCAGTCAAATCAGTGTCTGCCTTCAGTTCGGGTCCTGATCTCGGAGATACAAGATCAAGCCCCATAGCAAGTTCCCTGTTCACGGCTAAGTGGGGCATCTCTTTCTCCCTCTCCCTCTGCTTCTGCCCCCGCTTGTGCTCTCTCTCACTCACTTTCTCAAATAAATAAATAAAAATCTTTAAATAAATTAATTTTTAAAAGGGGGGAAATAAATACCACTTTAATAAAATCTGGAGTATAAATAAGAAACAGACTGATTCTCCCAAATAAAGATAGAGTTAGGGGTGCCTGAATGGCTTGGTCAGTGAAGCGTCTGCCTTCAGCTTGGGTCGTGGTCCCAGGGTCCTGGGATCAAGACACACATCAGGGTCCCTGCTCAGCAGAGAACCTGCTTCTCCCTCTCTCGCTCCCCTTGCTTATCTCCTCTCTCTCTCTCTCTCTCTCTCTCTCTCTCTCTCTCTCATTCTCTCTGTCAAATATATAAAAAAATCTTTAAAAAACCCCCAAAACCTAGCTATATGTCAATAATAAATTCAGAGGAAACAGTGATAGACAAAAGTTGAGATTAAAGTCAACAAGCAGTTACAAGCAAACAAAATAAAATTAGTAAAAATTAAGGTAGATCTATCAACCTAGATAGAGGATATTATGTAATGATAAAAGGCACAATTAATGAAGATGATGTAATAGTTATAAACTTGTATGCACTGAACAACTTAGGAGTTGATGTTATGCATAATATATAAAAATTAATGAACCATGTAAAGAGAGTAGATGATATAATTTATATACAATTTAATAGAGAAATGTCCCTTATATAAAAAAAATGTTTATGTCCATAGAGCACTTGCAAAAATTGATCATGTCTTTGGTAAAAAAATAAAATACGTATTTCAAAAAAGTAGCAGCCTTATTTTTCTGATTGTAATCCAACATGGTTGGTAAAAATAATAAAAAGTAAACAGGGGCATATGCCTGTCTCAGACAGTTCTCAGCTTCGACTCAGATCATGACTTCATGGTTGTGGAATCGAGCCCCATGTGGGGTTCCATGCTTAGCAGGCAGTCTGCTTGAGATTCTCTCTCTCCCTCTCCTTTTGCTCCTCTCTCCCTGATTGCATGTGCTGTAAGTCAACAAACAAACAAAATTTCGAATACTTAGAAATTAAGAAATACACTCCCTAGGAGTGTCTAGGTAGCTCAGTCGGTTGGACAGCCATCTCTTGATTTTGGCTCCTGTCATGTTTTGGGGGTCATGGGATGGAACCTGGTATCAGGCTCTGAGCTGAGTGGGGAGTCTGCTTGAGATTCTCTCCCTCTCTCTCTCCCTAAATCTCTCTCTCTTCCTCTCTCTCTCTCATGAATAAATCTTTAAAAAAGATACATTCCCCAATAATGATGAGCTCAGAGGAGAGGAAGGGGATCAGAGTTGTCACCCTAATATGCCACTTTGGCACAAGGATTGTTCTGAGCAGGGCACCTGGGTGGCTCACTCTTTAAGTGTCTTCCTTGGGCTCAGGTCATGATCCCGGAGTCCCAGGATTGAGCCCTGCATGGGGCTTCCTGCTCCGTGGGAAGCCTGCTTCTTCTCTCACTCCCCCTGCTTGTGTTCCCTCTCTAGCTGTGTTTCTCTCTGTCAGATAAATAAATAAAATCTTAGGAAAAAAAAAAAAAAGGATTGCTCTGAGCTGAAGACAAATAGCTCCCTGCCCTTGATCTTTCCATCTGAAAGCAGGGTATAAATTTCCCTTTGCAAAAGTAACATTAATCTCCATTTGTAGAGTTGTCTCCTTCTCCTATAGCAGGAAGAGAACTACTCCTGAGATAAGAGGCAACTCTTATCATCCCAAGTGACTCTTATCTGGATAACAAACCTTAGTGAAGAGCCCTTATTTACCATACATTACTTAAGGACTTCCCCATAAGCACTTACCCTCAGAAAACCCTAAACCCTTTTTTGTTTGTTTAGCCTCTTCTTAACACTTTATCGCTCTTCATAAAGATGGTATATAAGCCCCAATTATCACTTATCTTGTAAATAATATGAAAGGAGAATACCTTATGCCAAAATCTATAGGATGCTAAAAGTAGAGTTGAATAAAATAATTAAGTTTAAATTATTTCATTGGTAAAGTAAGCAACAAAAAAGAAAGACCACATAAACAATAACTATCATATTAAGAAACTTAAAAAAGGGGGCACCTGGGTGGCTCAGTAAGCATCTGCCTGCAGCTCAGGTCATGATCCCAGGGTCCTGAGATCGAGCCCCACATCAGACTCCCCGCTCAGCAGGAAGCCTGCTTCTCCCTCTTCCACTCCCCCCTGCTTGTGTTCCCTCCCTGTCTCTCTCTGTCAAATAAATAAATAAAATCTTTGGGGGCGCCTGGGTGGCTCAGTTGGTTAAGCAACTGCCTTCGGCTCAGGTCATGATCCCGGAGACCCGGGATCGAGTCCCATATCGGGCTCCCTGCTCGGCAGGAAGCCTGCTTCTCCCTCTCTCACTCCCCCTGCTTGTGTTCCCTCTCTAGCTGTGTTTCTCTCTGTCAAATAAAAAAAAAAAAATCTTTAAAAAAGAGAAATTTTTCAAAAAGAATGAAAGAAGGAAGAAAGGATTAATAATTAATAGGTCGAGACTGATAGACTAGAAAACAAGCCAAAGGAGGAAGAGGAAGGGGAGGAGAAAGGAGGAAAGCAGTTGATAAGCAATTGATAAATCCAAGCTAAAACTTCGAAAAGACCAATAAAATAGGTCAACTTTTTATGACCCCAGTTAAGGAAAAAAGAGTGATGTGGGAAACAAAGGCAGTAGGAAATGTACACAAAATTAAAGGTCCTTATAACCTGCAGCCCATTGACAAATACTTGAGATAGGCAGATCATAACATTCCTCCAGGATCCTAGGAGTCTTCTTTAGCATACAAAGTCCTTTTGGAACTTCTCCTACCCTTATTTCTCCCAACCCCAACGTGTATGATCAGTTGCTCCTCCCAGTCTTGGGGCAGCAGCTCTTTCTGCCCCTGGGTCCTGTCCCATGCTTTAATAAAATCATGTTTTGCACTACAATGGTCTCAAGAAACTATTTTTGCCATCAGCTCCAGACCACCTGGGGCCTTGTAAACCACCACCAGCAAAAAAAAAAAAAATCAACAACCAGGGATGGTTTGGAGTCCTTGAAGCTAAGGGTTATGTGTAAATTGTGTTCCGGCCCCCAAAAGATATGTTGAAGTCCTTGTTCGAAGTACCTATGAGTATGACCTTATTTGGAGGTAGGGTTTTTTTCAGGTGTAATTAAGACAAAGTCATCCTGGATTAGGATGGGCCCTAATCCAATGACTACCGTCCTTTTAGGAAGAGGGAAATTTAGAAAAATAAGAACAAGACCTGAAGATGGAATCAGATATAGAAGTTATGCTGCCATAAACCAAAAAATGCCTGGAGCTCTCAGAGGCTGCAAGAGGCCAAGAAAGATCCCCCCTCCAGTGTTGGCACAGAGAGCAGGGTCCTGCCGACCCCTGATCTGTGACATCAGCCTACAGAGCTGTGAGAGAATCAAGTTCTGTCGTTTAAGCCCCCCAGTCTGTGGGATGTTTGACAACAGCCCTAGGAAGCTAATACAAATGCATATACATGCAAAAGCGGAGGAGGAAGAGGGCTGTAGTCAGGAAATTGGTAATGGTTACCTCAGAGGAGCTGTTACATCAGAGGGCATTAGGTTGGGTGCTTTACCTTTATATTTGGGCATAAAGATTCCTTAAAGAATGCCTCATGTTTATTTATCTTAAAATGTTATGTGCTCTGGGGCGCCTGGGTGGCTCAGTTGGTTAAGCGACTGCCTTCGGCTCAGGTCATGATCCCAGAGACCCGGGATCAAGTCCCACATCGGGCTCCCTGCTCAGAGGGAGGCCTGCCTCTCCCTCTCTCACTCCCCCTGCTTGTGTTCCATCTCTGGCTGTGTTTCTCTCTGTCAAATAAATAAAATGTTTAAAAAAAAATTTTTATGTGCTCCAAAATCCTTAAAAAATATGAGGATCAGGAGTGATCCCTGGGTGGCTCTGTCAATGAAGCATCTGCCTTCTGCTCAGGTCATAATCTCAGGGTCCCAGAATCAAGCCCCACATCGGGCTCCCTGCTCAGTGGGGCATCTGCTTCTCCCTCTCCCTCTGCCTCTGCCCCTCCCCTCTACTTGTGCGTTCTCTCTCTCTCTCTCTCTCTCTCTCTCTCAAATAGATAAAATCTTAAAAAAAATTATGCAATGCTTTTCAAATTACAATAGTAATGCATTCTTACTGTAACAAGTGAAATAATTCAGTATAAATATTGGAATTTCAACTAATCACTGAATAACCTTTAATGTGTGTCCATAAAATATTTGGAGCCTACTGACACTGAGAGTGATCCACGTTGGCCTGGGCAGCCTGTATTGCTCTGGCATGCTCCTCCACCACATTGCCCCATAGCTTGCTCTCTTACCTCATGCAGGGCTTTGCTCAACAGCCACCTTCTCGTGAAGGCCTTTCCCAACCATTTCATTTCAAATCATACTTCACCTCCACTTCTCCCCAGATCCCTTTCGGCTCTACCACCAGCTTAAAACATAGTCTCTTGTCTGTTTGCTCAGCATGTGTCCCTTAGTATAGACTGTAATCTCATGAAGACAGTGATTCTGATGGTATGTTCCCTGCCTGTGTAAATTCCAAAAGCCTGGAATACTGGCACATAGCAGCCACTCAATGAATCCTTATTGAGCAAATGCAAACATAAATTCATTAGTGAGGCTATGCTAGCTTGCTCCAGTGCCATAAGAGCAGATGGTTTTTAGAGGTCCCAGGGAGCACACAGGAAAAAGAGTCCATAGCCCCTGCCCTCTGGTCGAGCTGGCAGAATCAATTACTTTCATTTATTCATCTAATGCACATTGAGTACTCACATTGAGGACTGCCGGCACAGTTGTTGCCAGAAATGTTGACTAAATAATCCCATAGGGTTCTGTGGGCTGGAGGAGGAGACAGACAGTAACACACACGATAGGTGGATGGTTACTTAATTACAGTGGTGATCTCTCCATGGAGGAAAAGAACAAAGAGGGCATAATCTGGCCTGGTGGTCAGGGAAGACTTCTCAGAAGAAGGGAGCTGGAGCTGAGAGCTGAAGGCTGAGCCTGAGTTAATAGGAACAGAGGTGTGTAGACCAAGGGATGTAGGGGATCAAAATTTTCCACCACAAAATGTGTGTCTTTGGCATGTGGACCACTTTAGACTGATTATTTTAAGACAAAACAAAACAAAAACCACATAAGCATCCAACTCTTGGTTTCAGCTCAGATTGTGATCTTGGGGTTATGAAACTGAACCCCCCATCTGACTCAGTGTTCAGCATGGAGTCTACTTCAGATTCTCTCTCCCTCTCTCTCTGCCTCTCCCGTTAGTGCTCTCTGCCTCTCAAATAAGTAAATAAATCGTCAAACAAACAAAGAAGGCCCAGGAAGAACATTTAACCTTCCTCTTAAGTGCCTAAAAGAATTTAGATGGGGGACTTTCCCAGGAAAAGACCTATCACCATAGATAACTACGTAATATGAACTAATGGTGGTGGACAGGAAGGAAACAGTGATGCCTGCCTGATCAAAGTCCTCTCTTTGCGCCATTGTTTCTGGATCACACAGCAAATGTTTGTTTACGATACACTTACTCTTTTCATTCTTCCTGCGAATCACCTCCTTTCCCTTTGAGGCCCCAGACCCCTACCCAATCTCCTTAGTCCAAAATGGCCTATATACTTCATTTTGCCTGTCTTTGGAATATGTGGATTCCCTGTACATATATGATCAAATTTTATTCTCTTTTGTTAATCTATTTCATGTCAATTTAATTCTTAGACTAGCAAGAATCTTGAAGGGTACAGAAAAATTTTTCCTCCCCAGTAGTGGTAGTCCACAGGATGAACTTGTCTGGCTAGACTCTGTTCACTTTGAGGTGCTGCAGTTGAGAGATACTGAGGCAGCTGATGAAAGCTGGTGGATGATAAGATTTCTTAGCACATCAGCCTCCCAGATCTCTGTCTGTGGGGTTTGATGGAAATGAAAACCATGAGAGCCCTTTTTCTCTCTCTTTCTAAACATAGAATTGCAGGGGAAAAAAATATTTGTAGACTAGTTCCTGAGGTATAGCAATTTTGGTAAAAATTTGTTATGAGTGATCTTGTCTTGTATTGATCCTTTTCTTCCCAGATAGGGTCATTGTTTTCTTTTGTCTCTGTCTTTTGTGTCATTTGTCATAAATCATGGAGAACAATAGGTCTTTTTTTTTTTTTTTAGATTTTTAAAAATTTATTTGACAGCGAGAAACATAGCTAGAGAGGGAACACAAGCAGGGGGAGTGAGAGAGAGAGAAGCAAGCTTCCCGCCAAGCAGGGAGCCCGATGTGGGGCTCGATCCTGGGTCTCCGGGATCATGACCTGAGCCGAAGGCAGTCGCTTAACCAACTGAGCCACCCAGGCGCCCCTCTTTTTTTTCTTTTTTAAAGATTTTATCCATTTATCTGACAGAGAGAAACACAGCTAAAGAGGGAACACAAACAGGGGGATTGAGAGAGGGAGAAGCAGGCCTCCTGCCGAGCAGAGAGCCTGATGTGGGGCTTGATCTTGGGACTCTGGGATCATGACCTGAGCCGAAGGCAGACACTTAACGACTGAAACACCCAGGCTCCCCAAAAAAGTAAGTCTGATTAGGTTTTCCTTTCACCTTGTTCTGTGTCTTAAGAGTGTGGCTTTATGACCAGTGAGAATATTCTCTCTGAACTCTGTCGACCAAAGGATACATACTGGCACGCACCAGGCAGACCACCAAAGAGGCTGTGGATCCAACAGTCATCTATTTAACATACTCACTCTCTTTGTACAACTGTACCAGCTCTCAGAGGAAATTTTTCACAGGGGTCTCCGTCCACAAGGGGACATTATCATCTCAACCTTCATTGTAAATGTAGGTTACACCCCATCTGTGGCTAGATATGGCTGGGCAGAAATGTGGGTCACACATCCCCATTTGCAGCTAAATCTTTCTTTTTTTTTTTTAAGATTTTATTTATTTATTTGACAGAGAGAAACACAGCCAGAGAGGGAACACAATCGGGGGGACTGAGAGAGGGAGAAGCAGCCTTCCTGCCGAGCAGGGAGCCCGATGTGGGGCTCGATCCGGGGTCTCCGGGATCATGACCTGAACCGAAGGCAGTCGCCCAACGAACTGAGCCACCCAGGCACCCCAGTCACTGTTTTTCTTTGTCTCTGTCTGTTATGTGGCTTGTCATAAAGAGCAAGATGATAGGGCAGAATGCAGGCAAGGGTCCGGTTAGTCGGCTCTTAGAGCCCACAAGACAGACCAGTGAATTCATAGTTCTTACCAGACTGGTGTCTGGTTAGTCAAACTATGCTGCAGGTTAATGTGCACACGAGGTAAGGGCTGTTGCGAAGGGACATCTTGCAAGCCAAAGCCATAGAATTGGTGGGCATGGGTCAGGCACAGAAGGGTGCTGACCCTTTAACCCACAGTCTCCCATGTTACAATAAGTAGGTCACAGAATAGGTTGGATTGACACTAGGTAACACACCAGCTGCAAGAAGATTTTATTGCAACAGATACTCTGTAAAGAAAATATCACCCAGCCTACGTGGCTCAGTCATTAAGAGTGTGCCTTTGGCTCAGGTCATGATCCCAGGGTCTTGGGATTGAGTCCTGCATCAGGTTCCCTGCTCAGCAGGAAGCCTGCTTCTCCCTCTCCCTCTGCCTGCTGCTCCCCTTACTGGTGCTCATGCTCTCTCTCTGTCAAATAAATAAATAAAATCTTAAAATTAAAAAAAAAATCACACAATATCCAACCACAGAGCATGTAGCTCCTTCCTGGGCTA
>PITA01021998.1:0-31395 GCA_004023965.1 Spilogale gracilis | reverse complement strand
GGGGACCTTCTCAGGAGGGATCTTTCCTGGTGAGGGGTGGGGTTGGTGAGGAGGAGAGCCAGTCTCCAGAGCTGTGGCATAAACTAAAACCAGTTTGTGAAACCCACCATCAAGGAGCTCCTGGGTTCTCCAGGGGGAAATTCACACGCACGTGTGCGCGCGCGCACACACACACACACACACACACACACACACACACACGAGAGAAGATCACAAACATCTCTGATTACCAAGTACCTGAGCTGGGGCTCTAACTTGACTGCCCCAGCAGGAGCTACTGAACCTCCCAGCTATTTCATTTACTCAACAAATAGTGACAAAGTTATTGGGAACCAAACCATGAACAAGTGGGATGTGGTCCCTCCCTCTCAGAGGTTGCAACATAGCTAGGCAAGCAAGTGCTTAAGAAGAGATTCCAACCCAGGGAACTTCTCCCAAGCTAAAGGAAACTGGAGCCTGTGGGAACCCAGCAGAACACATCTCAGGGGCTCAGGAGCTACAGACACTGTCCTGGCTATGCCCATTTCTAGAGGAGTCAGTTCTGGTTGGTTGGGAAGGTAGCCATGGGAAGCAATTGATTTCCCTTCTTCAGGTCAGGCAGGCATAGTCAGGGATGTGGATGACCCTCAGGAACTCTTTGTGATCTCAGTAAGAACTGGGCAACATCTGTGGCTTGGAGGAGAGGTGAGGCTTCTTTTCTTCAGGCAGGGGTTTTCAAATAATGGGTTGGGACCCGAAAGCTCACTGTTGAGTCTTCAGTGGCTCTTCTGAGCAGAAGTTGCATATGAACTTGGCCCCTTTCTCTTGCTGGTTGTGGTGATGTGAAGTGTGGGTTGTGAGGACTCAAAAAATCCCCAAAGTGATTCCGAAAAAACAATTGCTCCCATTTGTTCTGAGGGCCAAGTCATTTCAAACCTGTGCTTGTGATTTAGCTTCCATTGATCTGACAGTTAATATAAAGGGCATTGAGCAAGGGCACTGAGCAAGGCTCCCCCTTTTCTCCATCCTTGCTGCTCTTCTGCTATACGTGTGGTGGGAAGTGACACAGGATGCAAGGGGGAAAGGGGGAAGGTATGGAAAGTGTCCTGTGAATTTTATATTTACGGAGCTCAGTGACAAGTAGAGAGGTTTAAGTGAAACTTTCATGGAAAAAAGGTAAGGAAATTACTTGTTTTAACTGTCTGGTCATTCCTATTGTTTGGTTTCTGAGTCTTTATCTTTCCAGGCTGTTTTGTAGATACTGAGCTATTAAGGAGCTTTGTTTTCTTGGAACAGAAAAGGAAGGACCTTCTTTTCTCTTGAGCCTCACCATCTATGGATAGGTGGTCTGTATTTGCCATTGTTCCTTGTGTGGGACCTGTGCCCATGGAAAACAGTGAGCCTCCATTCCTTTGGGGTCCAGGGCTTCATAGTCCTTCTCTGCCCCATGCTGAGTTCCACCCATATCATACTTTGAATCACAGCGAAGCACAGGTGTGGTGGTATCCAGCCACTTTTTACTAAGTGCTGGGATCCAAGGCCTAGAGAACACAGAGCACTTGCCCTTGTCCCAGGTGTCAGAATGCTGTAGAGCTCTATTTCACTCAATTATTAGTAATTTAATGCAGTCCTTATTGCAAAGTTATGTTATTGAATAGAGTGCATAATCCTAATGCATCTCTAAGAAACAATTTTCAACCTCAATGTAATTCTGAGCATATCCCTTGTACCTTATGTACTCTATTCCTCAGATAGACTGAGTTTCAGAGAAGGGAAGTCTTTTGCTCAAAGCTCCATGGCAATCCATTGTAAAACTGAAACTCAGGTTTCTTAGTAATAGATAACCTTTATAAATTGAATAACTGGAAGTCCAAGTTTATGAATATTGTCCCACTTTAATTATTGGAAGTAAAATTCTCTGTATATATTGGCATGATTTGGATGATAAATTATGTTCTCCCCCTATTTAAATGCCACCAATTTTACTTTGTATGCATTATTTTACATTATCTTTACAATGACTTTATGAGTACTATTACTTTCATTTCACAGTATAAGAAAATTAATTAGAAGTTGTTTTATTACTTCACTGAACGTATACAGAAGGTAACTGATGAGGCTAGGAATGTGGACTCAGCTGTGAAGACTATTGTTTAGTGTCTCCAGACCAAACTCTCACAAGAAAGGTCTGGGCCTATGTACAGAACAGATGCTTGACTTCAACTTATGCCCTTTGGGAGGTGTATTAACCTGAGTTGGGCAGACAAGGCAGGGAGCAAGCAGCTCAGTGTAGGAGGGGGCAGAGGGATAGGATCCCCAGGCCTGGTGGAGAAGAGAACTTTTAGGAGCAACTGATGACAATAGCACAAGCCAGTTGAGTAGGGTGGTTGGAGAGGGTACAAAAAGGGCAAAGGGCAAGAACTCAGTGCTGCTGCTGTCATCTCTGGTGAACCCCCTCTCTGCTTCAGCTCCCTTTTGTTTTAGTTCCTAGGAAAACCTTTGTAGAACTGTCTCCCTCTAAAGAAATATCACTTCCGAGCCAGAGGAGACTGCTGATGGGTACTGGAGATATCCACTTTCCACTCTGCTCTCTCATGTTCCCCTCCTGCAGCCCGGCGCTGAAGACTGCAAAACTTCATCCTGGACAGAGCCACTTCTCTTCTACTAAACTTTAAACTCCAAACCCATAATTAGTCTTTTGTGTATAGTATTTATTTCTGAAGGAGTTTGTCTTGGCATGGGGGTCACCTCCTCTGAAAAGCACATGTTTCAACAAAGTACTCCTGCTCTTCTTCACATTGGTGGTTCCTAGCTTGTTCACCCTGCCCCAACCCTGCCCCTTGGGGAATGCCACCCACACAGAAGAATGAAATACATTGTAATAGGAGCTGAACAGCCTGGATTTACTGATACCTGCTGCTCCACCAAAACCCAGGCAGGTATCCTTCGCCAGAGCTCAGACCAGGCCCTGGCCCACCGCATGGAAAGAGCTCTTGGTGTGTTCTATATACCCTAGCCTTGGACCTGAGGGTAAGGCCTTAGTCACTTTCTTTGAAGTTTTCCTGAAATCTTGTCCATCCTCGAGGGAGGGAGGGTCCAGAGTCCTGTGTCCAAGTGTTATCTGAGATGTAGGTACATGGTTAAAGTTTTGGAGTCCTTCTCAGGTCTCTCTTCCCCCCTCTCCAGGAAGAGTCCTGTCTCTTCTTAGTATCTCAAGTCTTCCTGCACTAGAAAAATATAATGTGTTACTTTAGGCTCTGGCACTTACAGATTAGTGACTTTGGGTGATACACTTTAATCTCTCTGGGCCTCAGTTTCTCCATGCATAAAATGAGGATATTAGTTTAGATGAGCGCTAAGTGTTGTTATTCCACACTCTTGTGTATGTTGTTCAAATTTAAGTCTGCTCCCATTGGCAGGTCCCCAGTCCAGGCTCTCTCCTACCCTTCCTAAAAAACTTTGATACCAGTCTCCTCAGTGGTGGCTTCTAATGTCGCCTTCATGCCTTATGGGCACAATAACCACAGTTATCTTTCTAACATTCCACTTGAACCATATATGGGCTCTCCAGTATTTAAAGACCCAGGTCCTTTTCTTTACCCTGTCATTCAAAATTCTCCACACTCAAAGTTGAAGAAAAGCTCAAGACATCTGTTTTGCGAGGCTTTCTGGACATTTTAAAATGAAAAAAAAAAGTCAAAATATGCTATCAAATTGTGGTACTTTTTTTTATTTTTGATCTACCTTATTTCTTTTTTTTATTGTTACTTAAATTTTGGTACTTTTGAAATATCTTTAACAACTAAACATTTTAACACACATCACTCATATAAAATGCAACATACACCATTCACAAGATAATTACCAGATTAATAAGGTATTTATTGGAAATATTTTCTGAATGAGAGCTCTAGCCTAATGGTCCTTCTGACCTCTTCCTTCTGCTTTCACTACATCCCACAATGGACCCTGACAATGTACAATGCTAGTTGAAACAATCCAGAACTCCCCAAACTTGATAGTGCCCTTGAATTACCTAGGTGGTCCCCAAGCTGGCATTTAGGATCACTGGACAGGCTCCCTTTATATGAGTGTTAACCCCCATGCTTGGACCTGCCAAACTTTTGGCTTTGCATTGCTCCATCACCACCTCAGCCCCTGGTTTCAGGCCAAAATCCTGGCAGGTTATTAGTCAGTGTTGGTTTCATGGCTGAACACCAACCAGGGTAGTAACATACTTATGACTCTGTTTGTATTCCTGCTCTCTCTTCACTTCCTTCACGGACACTACATAACTTCAAGACCATGACATTACCTTCTCTTTACTTCTATCCAAATTATATGGTTTTCCAAACCACTCTTGTCATATCCCTACAGACCCCTGACCTTCTTTTCAGCCACCTCACTTCTGTCTCAGCTCCCTTTGTCCCTGTCCTGAGGGTTCCACAGGTCCAATTTTTAGAAGACAGGGAGTATACTGGGTTTCTTTTGTTTGATTTTCTTTTGACCCACAGTGCTTTTCTTTGCTGCCTGTGGGAACATGCATAGGCATTCAAGTGAAACAAGCCCAGACTTGAGAGTTAAGAACTTCGAGGAATTTCTCTGCTCCTGGTACATCAGGGAAGCAGAGAAATTCCTCGAAGTTCTTAACTGTCAAGTATTTGCCTTCTTTGCATCTTGGTTACTTCACCTATAGAGCAGGTATCATAAATAATGAAAGAGTAAACTCTGGCCTTGCTGGAAAATAGCATGTTTATCTCATCTCTGGCATTCCACTTGCATGGTGACCACAGGGCACTTGGAATATAGTAGTAATTGGTGGGATTGCCAATTAATTGCCAGTGATGGAAATATGGGAAAGAACACTAGACTGAGGGTCAGAGGCCCATAGTTAGGCCTCCTTCTGTTGCCAGCTTGCTTTGCATCCTAAGGCAAGCCACTTAAGCTCTCTGGCTTCATTTTCTTCCTTTGGAAAATGGGTATGTATAGCCTAGTAGCCAAGAGCAAGGGCTTTAAAGTCAGACAGACCTGGGTTGGAGTCCCAGCTCTATCATTTACTAACTGTGACCTAGTCCAATCACCAAATCCCTCTTGGTTTCTTTACTTGTTTGAGGGATTGTAAATGGGGACACTAATTGTATTTACTTTATGAGATTGTTGTGAGGATTAAATAAGATAACACATAGATAACATACATAAAGTATTTAATATAGTATATGTCAGTTATTACTATAACTACTACTATGAAGAAAAGGGAGACCTGGGGGAGGACATTTGCTAACCTATCTTATATATTGCTGTGAGACTCTATGAGACAAGTGCTGGAAAAGGGCTTTGGAAAATACCGGGACTCTTAAAAAAGGTGAGGTGGGATTGAAATAAAAGACAAAGGTGCTGGGACCTTCCATCTTGCTGCCAAGAGGTTTGAGTCTACGGGCTTTGGCTTGCTCACTGCTGGCATGAGTGTCTATTACCTTCTCCTCCCACTGACCCATTCTTGTGTTCATGATGATTTGCTCCTCATGGCAGATAGAATTAGAAGCGGGGATTTGAAACCTTGACTTCCATCCCTCTACCACCCCTACTATCAGATAAGTAGCCAGTGCCTATACCAGACCCAGACTGCACTTCACATGCGCCCTGCTAAAGGTCTGGTTCTCATTACCAATGGTCAGCCTTTCTACTGCTGTATTCCAGGTTTTGGGGTGTGTTGCAGCCTGTGGGGTACCATGAGAACTCACTGATCCGAACAATTATTAACTTCTGCACACAAAGCACACTTTTTCATAATGGTCATTCAACAAAATCGGCAAGCTAAAGGAGGGTTGCGTGTCTGTGGCTATAAGGTTTCCTTCAGTAACAGCTTGAGAGGAGTGACTGTCCTCATCTGCATTCTCCAGGACACTATTTAATTTTTACATGCCTGGTCTCTTATTCGGCCTTATTTAATCTTCACAAAACAAACATTTAGTTTGTATTTTTATAAAATCCATTTTTTTTCAGATGAGGAAACTGAGGCTTAGTGATGTGAAGTAAGTTGCTCTAGGTCAAACAGCAAGTTAAGTGGAAGATCGTGTTCTTAAACCCATGTCTTTCTGACTGCAGAGCTTACACTTTTAACCTATGCATTGTAGAAAGACTAATCCATTCTAGAACCTTCCTGTGGAGGTAGAGGTCTCAACATACTTCCAGAATGGTCAAGCTGAGGCTTAAGGAAATTTCTCTTTGCAGTTGCCAACCACTGCAATATCCTCTGGCTTGCAAGAACTTTTGATTTCCTTCTTCTGCTCTTTCCTTCATTTTGCCCATCTATCACAGAAACACTTAACAGAAAGGAAAAGGCATTTTAGAGTGAAAACTAAGGTCAGACTATGTTGTCCCAGTCTCTCACTCTGCCCCTTTTTTCTACCTCCATCTCTTTGCTCTGACAAGAAATGCAGTGGTGCTAGGAATTACAAGAAGATTCCTGTTTAGAGGCAGGAACATGGTCTAATCTCCAGTGAGATTTCCTCTGGCTGTGACACTTTGTGAAGCCACAGCAGGAGGCCATAACTGTGAAATCAACATTAGCATTTCTTTCAGCTCTGAGGATTAAAACCTTATTGATCCTCACAGCCAGTCTTCCTTGAATTGATTAATTTGTCATTTGTCTCAGGCCAGCCACCCAAAGTTTCCTTCCTAATGCTGGACTGCAAGTATGGGGAGAGCCACTTCTGGAGACAGAGTGACCACTTGTCTCCTTCGGTAGCCCACTAGAAATAGTTACCCAAGCTGGCCACGTTCTTAGCTCAAAAGTGTCCTCAAGTTGAGGGCAGGGCCCTATCCAGTTTCAGGCTCAGGGAAGGAAGGGGTTCATCTTTTCATCATTTGTTTTCTTGTTCTGGTGGCAGAGTATAGAAAATCAGCTATCTGACTTCTGATCTTCCCTGGTGGTTGGACAGATGATTGGAGACCTGTCAGACATTGTGGTACAGTGCAAGTATTAGGAGTACTAGGAATCCAAAGAGGGGGTTTTAATCCTGGCTTAGCAATGGACCTGCTGTGTTTCCTTGAGTAGTTTGTATCCTCTCTGAGACTACATTTTCCCCACCTCTGAATTTTTAAAACTTTGAGGGACAATTAACATACAATAAACCACACACATTTCAAGTGTACAATGGTGACTTGATGAACATTTTTTACCTGAAACTAATATTACACTGTATGTTAACCAACTAAATTTTTAAAATATTTTTAATAAAAAAATTTTTTTAGTATCAATATGTTTATTGTCCACCACAGGAATACTTGCTTTTTTGCATACAGCTTATTTTATTTTATTTCATTAAGTTATGTTAGTTGATGAGCTTTGATGTGTACACACTCATGAAACCATCACTGCAGTCAAAGTAATGGACATATCTATCACCCTCAAAAGTTTCCTTATGAAATTAGAAATAGAGCTACCCTATGACCCTGCAATTGCACTACTGGGTATTTACCCCAAAGATACATATACAGTGAAAAGAAGGGCCATATGTACCCCAATGTTTATGGCAGCAATGGCCACAATTGCCAAACTGTGGAAAGAGCCAAGATGCCCTTCAACAGATGAATAAATAAAGAAGATATAGTCCATATATACAATGGAATATTATACTGCCATCAGAAAACATGAATACCCAGCTTTTGTAGCAACACGGACTGGATTGGAGGAGGTTATGCTGAGTGAAATAAGCCAAGCAGAGAAAGTCAAATATCGTATGGCTTCACTTACTTGTGGAGCATAAGGAGTAACATGGAGGACAGTGGGAGAAGGAAAGGAAATGTGAACTGGGGTAAATCAGGGATGGAGGTGAAACATGAGAGACTTTGGACTCAGAAACAAACTGAGGGTCTTGGAAGGGAGGGGGTGGGGGGATGGGTGAGCCTGGTGGTGGGTATTGAGGGCACAAATTTCATGGAGCACTGGGTGTGGGGCATAAACAATGAATCTTGGAACACTAAAAAAAATAAAATAATGTAAAGAAATTCCTTATGTCTCTTTAATTCCTCCCTCTCACCTCACTCCCTGCCCCTCCCCACCCCCAGGTAACCACTAATATGCTTTCTGTGAGTATAGATTAGTTTGCAATTTTCAAGAGTTTTACATAGCTGGAGTCATACAGTATGTATTTTTTGGTAGGCTCTGGCTTCTTTAATTCAAAATAATTATTTTGAGATTCATCCATGTTGCTTCATGTATCAATTGTTTGTTCATTCTTCCTCCCTCCCTGCCTCTCTGTCTTCCTTCCTCCTTTATTCCATTTTACTAATTGGGGAATATAGTATTGAATTTTATTAACATGGGAAGTTCTCTGAGATATGAATAAATATTAAAAAGCATATTGTAAGTGGTATGTACTATATATTTTACCCTTGACAAAACTATAACTATATATAATATATACATGTATATATAGTATATGCATACATATATATTTTATGTATATGTATATTAAATATACAATTTATATATTTATTTATATATATAAATCTGGAGGAATACATAACAAAATAAAAATACTTGCCTCCAAGTGATTGGAATTGTGGAGATATTTTTTGCCTTATTTTTCTAATTTTTCAATTACAAAAATATATAGCTCTTTTAAAAAGTAGGAAAATGTTACAAAATTTTTTTTAATTTAATTTTTTCAGTGTTCCAAGATTCATTGTTTATGCCCCATACCCAGTGCTCCTGCAATATGTGCCCTCAATACCCACCACCAGGCTCTCCCATCCCCCACCCCTTCCCTCCAAGACCCTTAGTTTGTTTCTGAGTCCAAAGTCTCTCATGTTTCATTTCTCCCCCCGAATTACCCTACTTCCCATTTCCTTTCCTTCTCCTACTGTCTTCTGTATTACCCCTTATGCACCACAAGTAAGTGAAACCATGTGATACTTGACTTTCTCTACTTGGCTTATTTCACTCAGCATAATCTCTTCCAATCCAGTCCATGTTGCTACAAACGTTGGATATTCATCCTTTCTGATGGAGGCATAATATTCCATTGTATATATGTACCACATCCTCTCTATCCATTCACCTGTTGAAGGGCACCTTGGCTCTTTCCACAGTTTGGCGGTTGTGGCCACTGCTGCAATGAACATTGGGGTACATATGGCCCTTCTTTCACTACATCTGTATTTTTGGGGTAAATGCCTAGTAGTGCAATTGCAGGGTCATAGGGTAGCTCTAGTTTTAATTTTTAAAGTAATCTCCACACTGTTTTCCAAAGCAGCTGCACCAACTTGCATTCCCACCAACAGTATAAGAGGATTCCCCTTTCTCCACAGCCTCTCAAAACTTGTTATTTCCTGTCCTGTTAATTTTGGCCATTCAGACTGGTGTAAGGTGGTATCTCAGTGTGGTTTTGATTTGAATTTCCCTGATAGCTAGTGACACTGAACATTTTTTCATATGTCTGTTAGCCATTTGTATATCTTCTATGGAGAAGTGCCTCTTCATGTTTCCTGCCCATTTTTTGATGCATTCATCTTCTTTTAGGATGTTGAGTTTGAGTAGTTCTTTATAGATCTTGGATATCAGCCCTTTGTCTGTAGGATCATTTGCAAATATCCTCTCCCATTCCATGGGTTGCCTCTTTGTTTTGTTGACTGTTTCCTTTGCTGTGCAGAAGCTTTTTATTTTGATGAAGTCCCAGAAGTTCATTTTCGCTTTTGTCTCCTTTGCCTTTGTAGACATGCCTTGAAAGAAGTTATTACAATATTTTTAAACAGCTTTCTTGAGGTAAAATTGGCATACAATAAACAGCCCATTATATAAAATACACGTTGTCATAAGTTTTGATATCTATTTATCTATCTATCTATCTATCTATCTATCATCACCATCATCATCATCATCATCATCATCATCATCTATTTATCATGAAGCCATCACCATATTCAAGATAATGAGCATCTCTATCATCCTCAGAAGTCCTCTCCCGATCCACAGGCAACTGCTGCTCTTCTTTCTGTCACTACAGACTAGTTTGCATTTTCTAGAATTTAATATAAATGGATGAAAAGAGAGTCTTTTAAAAGTCTGGCTTCTTTCACATATCACAATAGTTTTGAGATTCATCCAAGTTGTTTCATATATCAATAACTCAATCCTTTTTATTGCCGAGTATCGTTTTTTGGTATGGATGTGTTTATCCATTTACATATTGATGGACATTGGGTTGTTTCTAGATTTTTACTATTTACTATTATGTTCTTTCCTTTTCGGTTGCTGGGTCATTATAACTCCATGTTTACCTGTTTAAAGAACTTCCAGAGTGATTACTGTATTTTACATTCCCAGCTGCTGTGCAACTACAGCTAAGAGTCCCAGTTTTTCCAAATCCTTACCAACACCTGCCATGGTCAGTTTTTTTAAAAAAAATTAAATGTTTTAATAGTTTTGTTGTGGCATCACATTGGGCTTTAATTTGTAATTCCCTTATGATTAATGATGTTAAGCATCTTTTCATGTATTTATTTATGAACAAAATATCTTCTTTGGTGAAGTGTCAGTTAAAATATTTTGCCTATTTTCAATTGGGATCTTTATTTTCTTAATTTGAGTTTTGAGAGTATACACACACACACACACACACACACACATACACACACACAGGATATAAGTCCTCCTTTTTTTTTAAAAAGATTTTTTTAAATTTATTTGACAGAGAGAAACAGAGCCAGAGAGGGAACACAAGCAGGGGGAGTGAGAGAGGGAGAAGCAAGCTTCCCATCAAGCAGAGAGCCTGATGTGGGGCTTGATCCCAGGTCTCCGGGATCATGACCTGAGTCGAAGGCAGTCGCTTAACCAACTGAGCCACTCAGGTGCCCCATAAGTCCTCCTTTATCAGACATAATTGGCAGATATTTTCTTTCAGTGTGTAACTTGTTTTAATTCTCTTAAAGTGTATTAAGGAGGGCACATATTGTATGGAGCACTGGGTGTGGTGCATAAACAATGAATCTTGGAACACTGAAAAATAAAATAAAATAAATTATTACAAAAATGTGTATTCAAAGAGTAAATTTTTAAATTTTGATGAAGTCAATTTTACGTATTTTTTATACTTCTGCTCTTTGTGTTCTATTTAAGAAATCTATGCCTCACCCAAGGTCACTGTGATTTTCTTCTATGTTTTCTACAGGATTTATACTTTTAGGTCATACATTTAGTTCTATAATCCATTTTGAGTTAATTTTGGTGTATGATAAGAAGTCACAGTTCAACTTCATTCTTTTCCATGTGGATATCCAGGTGACACAGCACCATTTGTTGAAAGATATTATTCTTCCTCTATTGAATTATTGTGACACTTCTGCTGAAAATCAACTAGTCATATTTATGTGCAGGCCCATTTCTAAACTTGTTATTTTTTTTAGCTGATCTATACAACCATCTTTTGCCAATACCATAATGTCCAGGTTGCTGTAACTTTATAGTAAATCTTGAATGCAGGTCACTATAAGTCCAACTTTGTTCTTCATTGTCAAAATTATTTTCACGATACTATATCCTTTTCATTTACACATAAACTTGAGAATCAGCTTGCCCCATTTATTTTTTTCCTGGAATTTATTTATTCTTTCATTATTATTTTTATTATGTTATGTTAGTTACCAAACAGTATGTCATTAGTTCTTTATGTAGTGTTCTAAGATTCATTGTTTACATATATCACCCAGTGACCCATGCGATATGTGCCTTCCTTAATACCCATAACAGGGCCAAACCATCCCTCCACTCCCTCCCCTCTAAAACCCTCAGTTTGTTTCTCAGAATCCACAGTCTCTCATGGTTTATTTGTCCCTCTGAGTCCCCTCCTTCATTTTTCCCTTCCTTCTCCTAATGTCCTCCATGCTATTCCTTATATTCCACAAGTAAGTGAAGCTATATCATAATTGACCTTCTCTGCTTGACTTATTTCACTCAGCATAATCTCCTCCAGTCCCATCTATGGTGATGCAAAAGTTGGGTATTCATCCTTTCTGATTGCTGCCTAATATTCCATTGTATATATGGACCACATCTTCTTTATCCATTCGTCTGTTGAAGGACATCTCAGTTCTTTCTACAATTTGGCTATTGTGGACATTGCTTCTATGAACATTGGGGTGAATATGGCCCTTCTTTTCACCACATTTGTATCTTTGGGGTAAATGCCCAGTAGTGCAATTGCCGGGTCATAGGGTGGCTCTATTTTTAATTTTTTGAGGAATCGCCACACTGTTTCCCAAAGTGGCTGCACCAACTTGCATTCCCACCAACAAGGGTTCCCCTTTCCACATCCTCTCCAATATTTGTTGTTTCTTGCCTTGTTATTTTTGCCATTCTAACTGATGTAAAGTGCTATCTCAGATATCAAATATCTCAAATTTGAATTTCCCTGATGACTAATGATGACAAACACTTTTTCAGTGTCTGTTAGTCATTTGTATGTCTTCTTTGGAGAAGTGTCTACTCAAGGCTTCTGCCCATTTTTTGACTTGATTATTTGTTTTTTGGGTGTTGAGTTTGAGAAGTTCTTTATAGATCTTGGATATCAGCCCTTTGTCTGCAGTGTCATTTGCAAATATCTTCTCCCATTCCGTGGGTTGCCTTTTAGCTTGCCACATAAAAAAAAGTTGCTGGGATTTTGATTGATATTGCCTTGTATCTATGGAATAATTTGGGGACAACTGATAGTGTAATAGTAATGAGTCTTCTGACCCATGAACAAGATATATCTTTCCATTTCTTCAGGTCTTTCTTAATTCCTCTCAAAATTTTGTAATTTTCAGTATAGAGGTCTGGCACATATTTTAAAATCAAATTTATATAGCCAAACTGTGGAAGGAGCCAAGATGTTCTTGAACAGATGAGTGGATAAAGAAGATGTGGTTTATATATACAGTGGAATATTACTCAACCATCAGAAAAGATGAGTACCTGCCATTTATATCAACATGGGTGGAACTGGAAGGTATTATGCTCTGTGAAATAAGTCAGTCGGAGACAGACAGTTATTGTATGGTTTCATTCATATGTGGAATATAAGAAATAGCACAGAAGATCATAGGGAAATGGAGGAAAACTGAATGGGAAGAAATCAGAGAATAAGTCAAACCATGAGAGACTCTTGACTCTAGGAAACAGAGGGTTATGGAAAGGGAGGTGGGTGGGGGGATGGGGTAACTGGGTGATGGGCATTAAGGAGAGCATGTGATGTGATGAGCACTGGATGTTATACACAACAAATAAATCATGGACCACTACATCAAAAACTATGGATGTACTATATTTTGGCTAATTGAACTTAAATTGAATTTAAATAAAATAAAACTTCCAAGTATTTCAAATTTCTGATGATATTTAAATGGCATTTTCCTTCTATTTTTAATTATTCATTGCTAGTATATAAAAATACAATTGGATTTTGAATGTTGGCTATGTATCCTCTGAGCTTGTTTTTTTTTTAAGATTTTATTTACTTATTTGAGAGACAGAATGAGAGAGAGAGAGCATGAGAGGGGAAAGGTCAGAGGGAGAAGCAGATCCCTTGCTGAAAAGGGAGACTGATGTAGGACTCGATCCTGGGACTTGATACTGGGACTCCAGGGTCATGACCTCAGCTGAAGGCAGTTGCTCAACCAACTGAGTCAGGTAGGTGCCCTCCTGTAAGCTTGTTTAACTCACTTACTAATTTTGGTAGATTTTTTTATATTCTTTTGAATTTTCTCAATAGACAATCATGTTGTCTGTAAATAGAGATAGTTTTACTTATTTCTAACTTGTATGCCTTCTATTTCTTTTTCTTGTCTTACTATGCTGGTAAGAACCTCCAGTACAATGTTAAACAGAAGTAGCAGATGTCCTTGCCTAGTTCCTAATCTTAGAGGGGAAGGTTTCAGTTTTTCAATTATTTAATTGTATAATTATATAATGTATATAATCTCAGTTTTTCAATTATTTAATTATATAATTAATATAATGTCAGCTATAGGTTTTCTTTTTTATTTATTTTTTTAAAATATCTTATTTATTTGACAGAGAGAAACACAGCGAGAGAGGGAACACAAGCAGGGGGAGTGAGAGAGGGAGAAGCAGGCTTCCCGCTGAGCAGGGAACCCGATGTGGGACTCGATCCCGGGTCTCCACGATCATGACTTGAGCCGAAGGCAGTCGCTCAACCAACTGAGCCACCCAGGCACCCCAGCTATAGGTTTTCTATAGTTGCTTTTTATTAAGTTGAGAGAGTCCCACTTTATTACTAGTTTGATAAAAGCTTTTATATTGAATGAGTAATTTTGTCAAATGTTTTTCCTGTGTCTACTGAGAAAATTATGTTGGATTTATAAAATTTGTAGTCTTTTTAAAAAAATATTTTATTTCAGAGGTACAGGTTATATGTTAATTAAAATATCCAACTTTTGTAGCAATATGGACTGGACTGGAAGAGATTATGCTGAGTGAAATAAGCCAAGTAGAGAAAGTCAAGTATCACATGGTTTCACTTACTTGCGGTACAAGAAGGGTAACCTGGAGGACAATGGGAGAAGGAAAGTAAATGGGAAGTAGGGTAATCCAAGGAGAGCAACGAAACAACAGAGACTTTGGACACAGAAACAAACTGAGGGACTTGGAGGGAGGGGGTGGGGGATGGGAGAGCCTGGTGGTGGGTACTGGGGGTACCTATTGCATGGAGCACTGGGTGTGGGGAATGGGGAATGAATCTTGGAACACTGGAAAAAAAATTTAAGTAGCAATAAAAAAAATTTATAGTGTTACTTCTTACAGATATAAAAAAAAGAACCTGAAAATTAAAAAAAATGATTTGTGAACACAATTGTTCAAATAGTATAAATATATTGACATTTTTGTTTATAAAAAATAAAAATAAAAAATATTTTATTTATTTAAGAAAGAGAGAACGAGCACAAGTTGGGAGGGTGAAGCAGAGGGAGAAGCAAACCCCCCACTGAACAGAGAGCCTGATGTGGCACTCAATCCCAGGACCCTGGGGTCATGACCTGAGCTGAAGGGAGACTTTTTTTTGTAGTTCTTTTCTATTTTTTTCCATTTTTTTTATTGTTACTTAATTTTTTTTCAGTGTTCCAAGATTCATTGCCCATTCCCCACACCTACTGCTCTATGCAGTAGGTGCCCTTAGTACCCACCACCAGGCTGAAGGGAGACTTTTAACTGACTGAGCCACCCAGGCACCTCTAAAATTTGTAGTCTTTTTATAATTGCATACTGGATTGATTTTTGGATGTTGAACTAATCTTATATTTCTGGGATAGATACGACTTGATTATGTTTTATCCTTTCTACATGTTGTCAGATTCAATTTGCTAAAATGCTGTTAAAGGTTCTGCAACTGTGTTTGTGAGGGACATTCATCTGTAGTTTTCTTGTGATGTCTTTGTCTGGTTTTAGTGTTAGGTAATACTGGACTCATAGAATGAATTGGAAAGTGTTCTGTTTTCTATTTTTGTAAGGGTTTGTGTAGAATTGGTATTATTGTTTCTTCAGATGTCTGAAATTCACCAGTGAAACTATCTTGGTTAACCCCTCTATGATTTTTTTTAAAGTAGGCTCCATACCTGATGTGGGGCTTGAATTCATGATCAAGAGTTGCATGCTCTACTGACAGCCACACCCTCTATGGTTTTTTCACTTTTTAACATTCTGTAATTCTAATAAGGCCTTCCTCATCATTTTTTGTTTTAGATGTGTGTCTCTCCTTGTCTCCTTCTTATCTGTCTGTCTTTGCCTCCTCCCTCTTTCTCATACCTTCTATCAGGTGAATCATGGCAATCTGAGTCTGTAGGTGCTGGCCAGCCTTTTCAGGGAAAGCTGAGGGAGTTGTTTCAATTCATTTTTTCCTCCAAGTACTTATGATTTTTGGCTCAAGAACTACCTGTAATATATCTTAGCTGCTAGCATAGATAACTATTGTCCTAAACCTGTGGTTGCCAAATCAGTGAGCCATAGGCCACTAAGTAGAGCTCAGTCACCCACAAAAGACTGGGGCAAGAGTTAGAAGGACTGCATTTTCAGATTTGATATGAGTACTTCTAAGTGTTAGTCTCTCTGGGCCTGTAAAATTAGAAACTACCTATAAAATTAGAAACCGTATCTCTAGATCTTCTGATTCCAAAAAATGGAAGTAAATAAACAGTAGCATCAGAGAGAAGCAGGCCAATTGACCCAATAAGGGGGTGATAAAACAAGGTATGTTTTCAGTGATTATTTGACTTTTTAAGTTTTGATACTCAAAAGTGAATAGATCCTTAAAGTTGGCATGTTTTGAGGCAAAGTTGGCATGTTTTGAGGAAAGTTAAAAATGGGATTTGTTTAGATATTGAATGTTTACAAAATAATATTCTTCTGTATTGCTGTGCCAACCTGGGAAAACACCACCACATTCTTTTTTTAAAAAATATTTTATTTATTTATTTGACAGGGAGAAACACAGTGAGAGAGGAAACACAAGTGGGGGAGCAGGGAGCCCGATGCAGGGCTTGATACTGGGTCTCCAGGATCATGACCTGAGCCGAAGGCAGTTGCTTAACCAATTGAGCCACCCAGGCGCCCCACACTACCACATTCTAATGAAGAAAAAAATTAAATATTGGCAGGATCAAGTGCCAGGACAAATATAAAAACACTTTTGGAATTTTAAAATAAAAGCTTACTACAAATCTGTAGAATTCTAGACACATGAATGGATGGTCAGTAGTTACCAAACTAAATGGGCTCAGAGAAGCTGAAAGCTGGAAGAAAGAGCTTCTCAACATAAGTGCTGGAAAATGGAAAAAGGTTTGGAATTAGCAATATAAGTGTTAGAAAATGAAAAAAAGGTTGTTGAACAAGATATTTTCATCTATTAACTGGAAAAATAACTTAACTCTGGCTCCTGCACAAGGTTAAATAAATAGTTAATAAATGAAGCTTAGCTGAAGGTCACTCTCCAGTCAGGCACAGAAAGAATGGAGATCAGGGCTCTGCTATCTCAGTACCAAAGAAGACCAGAGCTTTGCATTTCTCCCCCTCTGGAGTTCCGCAGCTGACCCTTAAAATGCCTTCACTCCCCTCCTCTTAACTGCGTTCCACAATGTTTTCAGTCATCTGACTAGTATTTGCTGACCACCTGGCCCGATGTACCAGTATACTATCAGCACTATCCTGAGCTGCCTGACACCTATCTCACATAGTACCCATGCCCTACAAATGCCATTAAGATCACCCTTACTTGCCCCAAGTAGGTTTAGTCTCTTTACCGTATTCTGGAGACTCCGAAGAGGGACAGAGATGAGGAACAGGGGAATACTTCTGGTAACAGAGACATTAATTTACGGTGCCACTTTTCCCCACTTAGCATTAGGTATAATAGTTGAATAACTAAGCCTCAAAATATGACCGGATCCTATTTGCTATCCTTTCATCACACTGTGCACCTTGTCAGGAAGTGGGGGCTCTTGAATAGGGCCATCTTGTCCCCATGTCAGCCCCTTTCAGCTCTCTGATCTGCCCCTTTCCCCATGTTTGCCCCTTCTTTGGCTTTGTTCCATCATTCCCTCATTTGAGTTTTCATTAATTCCCCACAACAACAGGAGCTTGTAAAAGCCTGTAATTTATTTGGAGAGTTTGGCTCTTAGAGTACACTTTCCTCCTTTTGCAACTTAGAGGGAGAGCTCAGAAAGGTTGGCTTTTGGCAGCCAAGGAATAAGGAATCTGGTCTTGCATTTGAGTTATTTTCTAAGAAGTCTCCCAGTACATCAAAGGCATTAGCATGTGGGCCTGGGTAAGGATCCAGGGCACTAATTGGCCACTTGAGTGAAAAGACTTTGAGCATAAGGAATCTTGAGCATCAAAAGGCCCAGGATGGAGCTGGAAAGGCCAGGGTTCTGTTCTTGTACTGCTGACGCCAACAAGCCCAGCTGGCTGTGGATGCCTAGAGGAGGAAAGGGGGTGGCAGGTGCCTGCTGAATACAAACATCATGTTTACTTCAGGCACAGAACTTTTGAGGCCAACTCTCTGGAAATATTTAACTCACCTGAGAATAGTAATTGAGGCTGAAGAGCACTTTGGGAATCAATGAATGAAAGCTATGGATGGTGGATTTATACATAGTTCATCTTCAAAGACTTAGGGCTGTACTGGATGGAAAGTGTGTTAGTCAGAAATTAATCTCTTACAGCCCTTACAGTGGGTTGAAAATAATGTTCTCTGCTGGATGGAAAATTGTGTGGTGCCACCTTTTATTTTGCCAAGTCTGTTTAGAATGATGGCCCTCTATGTCACCTGTTAAAATCTACAGGAATGCCTCATAGATATAGCAGGTTTGGTTTCAGACCATGCAGTAAAGCAAATATCACAATAATGTGAGTCAAGTGATTTGTTTGGTTTCTCACTACATATAAAAATTATGTTTACACATAATTTTTTAAGGGTACAATAGCATTATGTCTAAAAAATGTACATACCTTAACTTAAAAATACTTTATTGCTAAAAAATGCTAACCATCATCTGAGCTTTTAGTAAGTTTTATTCTTTTTACTGGTGGAGGATATTGTTTTAATTTTGATGGCTGCTGACTGGTCAAGATGGTGGTTGCTGAGGGTTGGAGTGACGGGGGTGATTTCTTAAAATAAGACAACAATGAAGTTTGCCACATTGATTGGCTCTTCTTTTCACAGTTTCTTTATAATGCGAGATGTTGTTTGAGAGCATTTTACCCACAGTAGAACTTTCAAAATTGGAGTCAGTCCCCTCAAACCCTGCTGCTTTATCATGTAATTTATGTAATAGGCTAAATTCTTTGATGTCATTTCAACAATCTTCACAGCATCTTCACCAGGAGTAGATTCCATCTTAAGAAACCATTTTCTTTGCTTATCAAAAAGAACTCATCCATTAAAGTTTTGCCATGAGATTGCAGCAATTCAGTCACATCTTCAAGTTCCACTTCTAATGTAGTTCTCTTGCTCTTTCTACTACATTTGCAGTTACTTCCTTCACTGAAGACTTAAACCCTCCAAGGTAATTCATAAGGGTTGAAATCAACTTCTAAACTCCTGTTAGTGTTGGTATTTGACTTCTGCCTATGAATCACAAATGTTCTTAATGACATCTAGAATAATGAATCCTTTCCAGAAGGTTTTCAAGTAACCTTGCCCAGATTTGTCAGAGGAATCACTGTCTGTGGCATCTGTAGCCTTATGAAATGTATTTCTTAAGTAAGAAGACTTAAAGTCGAAATTGCTCCTTGATCCATGGCAGCAGAATGGATGTTGTGTTAGGGGACATGAAAACAACATTAATTTCATTGTATATCTCAAATGTGCAGAAGTCTTGGGTGACCATGTGCATTGTCAATGAGCAGTAATATATTTTTTAAAGATTTTTATTTACTTGACACAGAGAAACACGGTTAGAGAGGGAACACAAGCAGGGGGAGTGAGAGAGGGAGAAGCAGGCTTCCCACCAAGCAGGGAGCCTGATGTGGGGCTTGGTCCCAGGACTCCGGGATCATGACCTGAGCCAAAGGCAGTCGTCCAACCAACTGAGCCACCCAGGCACCCCGAGCAGTAATATTTTGAAAGAAATCTCTCTCTCTCTCTCTCTTTTAGCAGTAGGTATCAACAGTGGGCTTCAAATATTCAATAAACCATGTTGTCAACAGATGTGCTATCCTCTAGGCTTGTTCAATTTATAGAGCACAGGCAGAGTAGATTTACCATAACTGTTAAGGACCCTAGAATTTTTGAAATGGCAAGTGAGCATTGGCTTCAACTTAAAGTCACCATTTTCTTTAGCCCGTAACAAGAGAGTCTGTCCTTTGAAGATCTAAAGACAGGCATTAACTTCTCCCTAGCTATACAAATCCTGGATGGTACCTTCTTCCAATAGAAGGCTACTTTGCCTACACAGAAATTATGAATATGGATGCCAAGATTCTTAACAAGATCCTAGTTACTAGGATACAACAGTACATTGAAAAGATTATCCACCATGAACAGGTGGGATTTATCCGTGGGATGCAAGCTTGGTTCAACATTTGCAAATCAATCAGTGTGATTAAAAAAATCAATAAGAGAAGAGAGGAGAACCACACGGTCCTCTCAATTGATGTAGAAAAAGCATTTGACAAAATACCGCATCCATTCGTGATTAAAACCTTTTAAAGTATAGGGATAGAGGGAGCATTCCTCAACCTCATAAATTTTCTATGAAAAACCCACAGTGAAAATCATTCTCAATAGGGAAAAACTGACAGCCTTCCCATTGAGATCAGGAACAAGACTAGGATGCCCACTCTTGCCACTATTGTTCAACATAGTGTTAGAAGTCCTAACAACAGAAATTAAACAAAAAGAAATAAAATGTATTCAAATTGTCAAAGAAGAAGTCAAACTCTCTTTCTCTTCCTGGATGACAGGACATTTTATATGGAAAACCCAAAAGACTCTACCCCCAAACTACTAGAACTCATACAACAATTCGGTAATTTGGCAGGATACAAAGTCAATGCACAGGAATCAGTTGTGTTCTTATACACTAACAATGAAAATATAGAAAGGGAAATCAGAGAATTGATTCAATTCCAAAAACCATAAGATACCTTGGAATAAACCTAACCAATGAAGTAAAGGATCTGTACTTGAGGAACTACAGAACACTCATGAAAGAAATTGAAGAAGACACAAAAAGATGGAAGAGCATGCTCATGGATTGGAAGTATAACATTTTTAAAATGTCTATACTTCCTAGAGAAAGCTATACTTTAAAGGCCATCCTGATCAAAATTCCACCAACATTTTTCAAAGTGCTGGAACAAACAATCGTAAAAATTATAGAACCAGAAAAGACTCTGAATTGCTAAGGAAATGTTGGAAAAGAAAAACAGAACTGGGGGCATCACGTTACCTGATTTCAAGCTTTATTACAAAGCTGTGATGACCAAGACACCATGGTATTGGCACAAAAACAGACGCATAGACCAACGGCCAGATATGGACCTGCAACTCTATGGTCAAATAATCTTTGACAAACCAGGAAAAAGTATCCAGTGGATAAAAAGACAGTCTCTTCAATAAATGTTGTTGGAAAATTGGACAGCTACATATAGAAGTATGAAACTTGACCATTCTCTTACACCACACAAAAAGACAAACTCGAAATGGATGAAAGATCTCAATGTGAGGCAAGAATCTATCAAAATTCTAGAGGAGAACATAGGCAGTAACCTCTTTGACATCGACCACAGCAATTTCTTTCAAGACATGTCTCCAAAGGCAAAGGAGACAAAAGCAAAAATGAACTTTTGGGACTTCATCAAAATAAAAAGCTTCTGCACAGCAAAGGAAACAGTCAACAAAACAAAGAGGCAACCCATGGAATGGGGGAAGGTATTCGCAAATGACATTACAAAGGGTTGATATCCAAGATCTATAAAGAACTCTTCAATCTCAACACCCCAAAACAAGATGATCATATCAAAAAATGGGCAGGAGACATGAACAGACACTTCTCCATTGAAGACATACAAATGGCTAATAGACACATGAAAAAATGTTCAGCGTCACTAGCTATCAGGGAAATTCAAATCAAAACCACATTGAGATACCACCTTCCACCAGTCAGAATGGCCACAATTAACAGGACAGGAAATAACAAGTTTTGAGAGGCTGTGGAGAAAGGGGAATCCTCTTATACTGTTGGTGGGAATGCAAGTTGGTGCAGCCACTTCAGAAAACAGTGTGGATATTCCTTCAAAAATTAAAAATAGGGCTACAATATGACCCTGCAATTGCACTACTGAATATTTACCCCAAAGATACAGATGTAGTGAAAAGAAGGGCCATATGCACCCCAATGTTCATTGCAGCAATGGCCACAATCGCCAAACGGTGGAAAGAGCCAAGGTGCCCTTTAACAGATGAATGGATAAAGAAAATATGGTCCATATATACAATGGAATATTATGCCCAACTTTTGTAGCAACATGGACCAGAATGGAGGAAGTTATGCTGAGTGAAATAAGCCAAGCAGAGAAAGTCAAATATCATATGGTTTCACTTACTTGTGGAGCATAAGGAGTAACATGGAGGACAGTAGGAGAAGGGAAGGAAATATGAATTGGGGTAAGCCAGGGAGGGAGATGAAATATGAGAGACTTTGTACTCAGAAACAAACTGAGGGTTTTGGAAGGGAGGGGGTGGGGGGATGGGTGAGTCTGGTGGTGGGTATTGAGGGCACAAATTTCATGGAGCATTGGGTGTCAGGCATAAACAATGAATCTTGGAACACTGAAAAAATAAATCATAGTAAAAGAAGTAAAAAGAAAAAAAAGAAAATCTGTTGCTTAGTGTAGCCATTTGCATTAACTATCTCAGTAAATCTTTTGGATAACTTGCAACTTCTACATCAGTGCTTTGTCCTTCACATTGCACTTTTGTGTTATGGAGATGGTGTCTTTCCCTAAACCTTATTAACTAAACTCTACTATATTTAAACTTTTCATCATGGCTGTTGAATAATCAGGGTAGTGGTTGCTGATCATTGGGTAGCTATGGAAATATCTTAAAACAGAACAGCAATCAAGTTTGCTGCATTGATTGACTCTTTCCTTCATAAACGATTTCTTTGGAGCATGCAATGCTGTTTAATAGCATTTTACCCACAGTAGAACTTCGTTCAAAATTGGAGTCAATCCTCTCAATGCCTGATGCTGCTTTATCATCTAAATTCTGGTAATATTCTAAGCCCTTTGTTGTCATTTCAACATTCTTCACAGGATTTTCACCAGGAGTAGACTTCATGTCAAGTAACAACTTTCTTTTTTTTTTAAGATTTTATTTTTTGACAGAGAGAAACACAGCCAGAGAGGGAACACAAGCAGGGGGAGTGAGAGAGGGAGAAGGAGGCCTCCCGACGAACAGGGAGCCCGATGTGGGGCTCGATACCGGGTCTCCGGGATCATGACCTGAGCCGAAGGCAGTCACTCAACCAACTGAGCCACCAGGCGCCCCAAGAAACAACTTTCTTTGCTTATGCCTAACACTTTATCCATTCAAGTTTCATCATGACAATGCAAAAATGCAGTTGCATCTTTAGGCTTCACTTCTAATTCTATTTCTCTTTTCCCACTGTATTTGCAGTGACTTCCTCCACTGTTAGTATTTAATCCCTCAAAGTCACCCATGAGGTTTGGAATCAACTTCTCCCAACTTCTGTTAATGTCAATATTTTGACTTTTCCCCATGAATCACAAATGTTCTTAATGCTATCTAGAACAGTCTATGATTTCCAGAAGGTTTTCAATTTACTCTGACCAGAATCATCAGATTAATCTATGTAGATAAGAGCTATAACTCTTTGAAATGAGTTTCTTAAAGAACAAGACTTGAAAATCAAAATTACTCTTTTATCCTTGGGCTGCAGAATGGATATTGTGTTAGCAGGCATTAAAAAAAAGAGAAACATTAATTTTGTCGTACTTCTCCATCAGAGCTCTTGAATGACCAGATGAACTGTCAATGAGGAGTAATATTTTGAAAGGATTTTTTTTCTTGTCAGTAGGTCCCAACAGTCAGCTTAAAATATTCAGTAAACCATGTTGTAAACAAATGGACCATCCATTCAGGTTTGTTCTATCTATAGAGCACAAGCAGAGTAGGTTTTCCATAATTCTTAAGGAACCTAGGATTTTTGAAATTGGCAAATGAGCACTGGCTTCAGCTGAAAGTCACCAACTACATTAGCCCATAACAAGAGAGTCAGCCTGTCCTTTGAAGCCAAGTATTAACTTCTTAAATCTAGTTATGAAAGTCCTAGATGGCATTTTCTTCCAATAGAAGGCTGTATCTTTGGGCGCCTGGGTGGCTCAGTCGTTAAGCAGCTGCCTTCAGCTCAGGTCATGATCCTGGAGTGGGTTCAAGCCCCACATCAGGCTCCCTGCTCGGTGGAAAAGCCTGCTTCTCCCTCTCTCATTCCCTTGCTTGTGCTCCCTCTCTAGCTGTGTTTTGCTCTGTCAAATAAATAAAATCTTAAAAAAAAGAAGGCTTTATCTTCTACATTGAGAATCCTTTGTTTAGTATAGCCACCTTCAATCAATCTACCTTGGATGGATTCTCTGGATAACTTGCTGCAGCTTCCATGTCAACACTGATGCTTCACCTTGTAATTTTGTGTTATGTAGATGGATTATTTTCCTCAATTTCATGAACCAACCTCTTCCAGCTTCAAACTTTTCTTCTATACCTTCCTCACCTTTCTTAGCCTTCACAGAATTAGGAGAGTTAGGACCTTGTTCTGAATTAGGCTTTGGCTTAAGGGAAAGTTGGGGCTGGTTTGATCCTTTAAGCAGACTGCTGAAACTTTCTCCATATCAGCAATACAGTTGCTTCCCTTTCTTATCATTCACATGTTCACTGGAGTAGCACTTTTAGTTTCCTTAGTAACTTTTCCTTTGCATTCACAGCTTGGCTGTTTGGCACAAGAAGCCTAGATTTCAGCCTCTCAGCTTGTGACATGCCTTCCTCACTAAGCATAATACTTTCTCGCATTTGATTTAAGATGAGAGACATGTGACCCTTCATTTCACTTGAATACTTAGAAGCCAGGGTAGGATTATTAATTGGCTTAATTTCAATATTGTGTCTCAGGAAATAAAGAGGCCTGAGGAGAAGGAAAGAGATGGGAAATTGTTGGTTGGTGGAACAGTCAGAACACACACAGCAGAGGCACCTGAGTGGCTTAGTCAGTTAAGTGTCTGCATCTGGTTCAGGTCATGATCCTAGGGTGCTGGGATTGAGTCCCACATCAGGCTCCTTTCTCAGCAGGGAGCCTGCTTCTCTTTCTGCCTGCCATTTCCCCTGATTGTGTTCTCTCTCTCTGACAAATAAATAAAATCTTTTATAAAAATAACACACACAACATTTATCTGTTAAGTTTGCCATCTTGTATGGATATAATTTGTGGTGCTCTAAAACAATTACAATAGTAATATCAAAGATCACTGATCACAAATCACTATAACATGTATCATAATAACTCAAAAAATTGAAATATTACAAGAATTACCAAAATGTGACACACAGACATGAAGTAAGCATATGTTGTCGGAAAAATGGTGCCAATAGACTTACTCAGTGAAGGGTTGCCACAAACCTCCAGTTTGTAAAACATACACACACATACACACACACACATGCACACACACATACACAAAACTCAACATCTGTGAAGCATAAAGAAATGGGGTATGCCTATACTTTTCATGCTTCACAAGTCTCCCAGATCTCAATTGCTTCACTGATATCTCTTTGTCTTCCTCATATGAGAGCAATAGTAATACAAGGAAAAACAAAAACTCCCTAGCTTTAATCTGAGGACTGTCAAAAGTTCTAGAAAACCTTTATCCATGGTTTGTATTTGTCAAAAAAGGAACTGAGTTCAAGGAAGGTAAAGGATAACCAATGGCATTTAATCACCATCATTATTATTATGATTATTGGTTCTTCCTTTTTATTTTTAATTAATTGATTTTTTAAGATTTTATTTATTTGTCACAGAGAAAGAGAGAGTACAAGCAGGGGGAGTGGCAGAGCAGAGAGAGAAGCAACCTCCTCCTGAGCAAGGAGTCCCATATGGGACTTGATCCCAGGGATCATGACCTTAGCTGGAGGCAGAGGCTTAACTGACTGAGTCACTCAGGCATCCCATTCTTCTTTTTAAAATATAGTCATCCCTCAATACCCCCACATCGGGGGGTATTGAGGGCACGTGTTTCATGGAGTACTGGGTATGGGACATAAATAATGAATCTTGGAACACTGAAAAAATAAAGTAATGTAATAAAAAATAAATAAATGGGCGCTTGTGTGGCTCAGTGGGTTAAAGCTTCTGCCTTCACCTCAGGTCATGATCTCAGGGTCCTGGGATCGAGGCCCACATCTGGCTCTCTGCTCAGCAGGGAGCCTGCTTCCTCCTCTCTCTCTGCCCGCCTCTCTGCCTACTTGTGATCTCTCTGTGTGTCAAATAAATAAATAAAATCTTAAAAAATAAATATAGTCATCCCTTGATTATTTTTCTCTTATTAAATTTCCTCTGACAACCTTTACTTCTAACAATATTTTAAAATGCTTTCTCTTATATCATGCTATTCTTTTTCAATTATTAATCTAGCTATTAGATTACCTTTCTTTCCCTTAATATAACAATTTTTCTGTCACTTGGAGTGTCTGATTTGTCTGAAAATCTATAAATAAAAAATTATTCTAGTCTTGAACCATGGGACTTATAAATTGTATTGCCCTATTTAAAAAAAATAAAAGTTCCCTGTCCTACTGTGAGATCCTTAAAGGCAAGGACCATGTGTCACTCATTTAGCAATCTCAGGGCCTATAGAATAGCCATATGTCTGGGCCAGAGAGGATGTTAAATAACTGTTGGATAAATGAATATCATATATAGGTGGCTTTATTTTTTATAATATATATTTAGCATTAAAACTATATCAATGTATTTTTCTATATTCCTCTCATGAAGCATGGACAAAAACACTGGGCACTGTATATAAAGCAAATATAAAGACTAAAGGTAAAGAGAATGAGGCTAATAGGCTAGGGACCTCAGGACATGAGGAATAACACAGCAGTGAATTACATGGTTTTTATTTTTGCTTCATATATCTTAGACCTGGAGCTGAAAAAGTTAGCAACCCAGAAATAGCAGTGCATATACAAGCCCCTAGAAAAATCCTGATTTTTCTAGCTAAGAGACCAGAAAAGAAGCAGCATAGCAAGACAAAAAACTTTAGGACAATAACAACTCTGCTCCAGCCAAACACCATGGGGGGAAATTCATCCCATCTGACTTGTATCAGCAAAGGCTTAGTGGGAAACATAGACTTCTACACTCCCTATGCTGTAACAAGGTGCCCCAAACTGGCCCACCATGCTGAGGTAGTATCAAAGAAAACTAAGTGGAGAGCTAAGAATTTCATTCCCTTTTAGTGGTAAAAAGACCTTGTCCTCCCCCATAAGGAAAATGGAGGGAGCCTGCACTTTTACCCTTCCAGATTTTAACCTTTGTCTCTCCTCCCATTCCTGGAGAGGTGCCGAGGTGGTGTTAGGACTTTTAACATCATTCAATATAGTAACAGTTAAAGCAATGTGGGAGATAGTAGTAAGCAATCCCTACCCTTTCTAACCAGTAAAGTATCAGAGGAAGCCCAGTGGAGATATTGAACACCAATCTCTACTCAGCAGTAACAAGGCACCCATCCTTCCCAGGGAGGCTAAGCAGGGAACCTAGACTTCCACCCCCATCTCTTCCACCCCACCTAGCAATAATGAGGTGGTGCCTCACAGTCATGGTGTCATAGCAGGCTTGTTAAAACACAAGATTTAGATAAGATCCAGAGTCTTATAATATCCAAAATGTCCAGAATAGAAAACCACTTGTCACACCAAAGGCTAGAAAAATCTCTTCAAGAGGAAAAGATAATCAACTAACACCAACACCAAGATAACACAGATATTGGAATTATTTGACAAGGATTGTAAATGACACCTTAACATCATTAAAATGCTTCAATGAGAAATTCAATCATACTTGAAATAAATGAAAAAATTCTGTCTCAGCAAATAAATAGAAGATACAAAGTAGAAATAAATAGACATTTTATAACTAAAACATACAACAACTGAAATAATGATGATAATAACCTTTCTGGATAGGCTCCACTAAAGAATAAAGAGGACAGAGGAAAGAATCAGTAAACTTGAAGATAGAACAATAGAAATCATCAAATCTGAGCAACAGAGGGAAAATAAATTGGAAAAAAAGATGAACAGAGCCTCAAAGAATGTGGGACTATAACAAAAGACATAACATTCCTGTCATTAGAGGAGTCCTGGATGGAGAGGAGAAAGGAGAGGCAGCTGAAAAATTATTCAAAGAAATAATGACAGAAAAATTCCCAAATTAGGCAAAGACAAAGCTACAGTATCAAGAAGCTGAGTGAATCACAAAGAGGATGAACTCAAAGAAATTTATGCCAAAATACATCATAACCAAACTTCTGAAATCTAAACACACACACACACACACACACACACACACACACACACACACACACACCCCTCCTGAAAACAGTGAGAGAGAAATGACACCTTAACTAAAGGGGAAAATTCAAATGACAGTGGATTTCTCATCCGAAATCATGATGGGCAGAAGAAAGAAGTGGTACATTTTTCAGGTGCTGAAAGAAAAAAAACCTATCAACCCAGAATTGCATATCCAATTAAAATATCCTTTAGGAATGAAGGCAAAATCAAGATATTCTCAGATGAAAGAAACTAAGAGACTTTATCACCAGCAGACCTACCCTAAATGAATGGCCAAAGGATGTTTTTAAGCAGAAAGGAAACAATAAAAGAAGGAAACTTGAAATATGAAGAAGGGAGAAAGAATAATGAAAGGTAAAATTATGGATGATTACAATAGACCTTTATTCTCCCTTTGTGTTATCTAAATTATGTTTAACCATTAAGCAAAAATTATATTGATTCCTGATGTAGTTATCAATGTATATAAAGCAAATATTTAAGAAAATTATATGATAAATGAGGGAGAATGAAAGGACATAAGGAAGGTTAGGTTCTTAGATTCAACTTAAACTTGTGAAATGCCAACATCAGTAAACATTGATAAGTTTTATACATCTAATATAACAGCTGGACCAGCCACTAAAAAAGATAAACAAAAGGAGACACTCAAAAGCACTATAAATAAATCAATATGGAATCCTAAAAACTGTTAAAGGAACCTACAGGCATGCAGGGAAAAGGGAAATAGAGGAAGGAAAAACAGAAAATAAAAATAAAATTATCCTACCATATCAATGATTATGTCCACTGTAAATGGTCAAAAATACATCAATTAAAAGAGATTGGCAGAGTGTATAGAAAAAAAAGACTATATCCCAAATTCAAGATTTACTATAAGGCAACAATATTCAAGACTGTGTGGTATTGGTGAGATAATATACAAAGAGATCAATGGAACAGAATAGAGAGCTCAGAAATAGATCCACATAAATATAGCTAACTAAACTTAGACAAAGAAGCAAAAGCAATACAATAGGACAAAGATTTTTTTTTAACACATGGTGCTGGAACAGCTGGATATCTATGCACAAAAAATGAACCAGGACACAGACATTACAATCTTCCCAAAAATTAACTCAGAATGGATCACAGACCTAAATATAAAACACAAAACTATAAAACTCCTAGAAAATAGCATAGGACAAAACCTAGATGACCTTGGGTAGAGCAATGACTTTTTAGATACAACACCAAAGGTACAATCCATGAAGAAAATAATTGATAAAGTAGACTTCATTAAAATTGATTTCTTGGAAAGACAATGGCAAGAGAATGAGAAAGTAAGCCATTGACTGGGAGAAAATATTTGCAAAATACATATCTGATAAAGGACCGTTACCCAAAATATAGAAAGCACTCTCAAAATATAAAAAGTACTCTTAAAACTCAACAATAAGAAAATGAACAACTAAGTCTTAAAAATGTGCCAAAGTTTAACAGAAACCTTATCGAAGAAAATACACAGATCTCAGAGGAAGATGGTAGCAGAATAGGAGGCACTAGGCTCACCTTGTCACATGAACGCAACTAAATACCTGTCAGATTATCCTAAATACCCCAGAAATTAATCTGAAGACTGAAAGAAAAAATCTCCACAACTGAAAGAAGACAGGAGGCCACATTGAAGAAGGTAGGAAGTGTGGAAATGTGGTTTAGGGGAGAAACAGATGACAGGTGCTGTGGAGAGGAGGGATTGATGGTTATAGAGAAGGGCAAGAGAGAGAGGAGCACACAGGGGAATGCACAAGGAGAACATTTCCTCAAAGCCATTGGCATAGAAAATGAGAGGAGCTGGATTTCATGAGTGTTTGCAACAAGTGGGGCTTAAAGCCTCAAGTTATAAAGGTCAGCAGACTTGGCTGGGAGAGAGCACTGAGGGCACTGTGTTGCTCCTGGAGAGAAGGCAGGCAAACAACCAGGGGCAGGAAGCATGGAAACAGCGACCTGAAGAGTACCTGGGGTACACAGTGGGGAGATTATTCGCTCTTCTCAGAGCTATCCTTGAGAGGCAGCATTCATAGAGATACCTCTCCAGAAACAAAGGAGTTGGTGGGTGACATTTCTCTCCCGCAATCCTCAGATTAAACACAGAGCCACCTGCAGGAAACAGCATAGCACTGATACTGGCTGCCAAACTTGCATACAAGTCCCACCGCCCCTGTGCTCTGATGGGATTATTCTTCTCAGTCATGCCTGCTTCAGCCCCAATGAAGCACCCCCCCCCCCAGAGTAGCACAAACCCCTGTCCATCCGTCCATGTAATATCTCCTGACCAGAGAATTCTTCAGGGCCTCAGCTCTGGTGGAAGTGATGTCCAGTCTCATTTCATAAGCAGACCAGAGGACACCTAGTTAAAACTTACCACATTCAGGCCAGGGAGCAAACACTGCCCACAACAGGCAAGGAAAACCTCTGCAGAGGACTGGCCTGAGGACAGAGCAACCAAAACACAATAGCAGAGCACATGCAGTGCACACTAGAGACATTTCCTGAAGCACCAGGCATTAATGTCCCCTTCCTCATAAGACCATTACTTTCTGGAGCAGGAGACATAACTGCCTCTTATAACATGAAGAAGAAGGCAAAGATTTAGATAAAATGCAAAGACAGAGGAATTTATCCCAAATGAAAGAAGATAAGGTTACGCCAGAGATCTAACTGAAACAGATGTAAGTAACATGGTTGATGGAGAATTTAAAGCAACAATGATAAGGATACTCAGTGGGCTTGAGAAAGAAAGAAAATATCAGGGAAACATTTACCACAGAGATAAAAAGAGTTAAAAAATAATCAGAGATGGAGTCTGAAGTCAAGATGGCGGAAGGCCAGGTGACCGCATTTCAGGGAGTTCCCTGAAGAGAGCTGAATTCCAACAAAAAAACCACTACAAGACCACCGTGAACACCCATGAAACCAGCCTGAAATGTGATATTTCCCACTTCTGGACCGCCACGAGAGACAAAGAACATCGGCAAAAAGACTCCCTCCCCCCCACCGCCGGTGCCGCCCCGGCGCGCACGCGCAGCCGCCCGGGCCTCCGCCCCGGCGGGCTCCGGCCCCCGGCCCCTGGCCCCGGCACACGCGCAGCCGCCCGGGCCTCCGCCCCGGCGGGCCCCGGCCCCGGCCCCGGCGCGCACGCAGCCGCCCGGACCTCCGCCCCAGCGGGCCCCGGCCCCCGGCCCCGGCGCGCGCGCAGCCGCCCAGACCTCCGCCCCGGCGGGCC
>PITA01021997.1:0-31404 GCA_004023965.1 Spilogale gracilis | reverse complement strand
GGGACGCCTGGGTGGCTCTGTTCGTTAAGCAACTGCCTTCGGCTCAGGTCATGATCCTGGAGACCGGGGATCGAGTCCCACATCGGGCTCCCTGCTCGGCAGGAAGCCTGCTTCTCCCTCTCTCACTCCCCCTGCTTGTGTTCCCTCTCTCGCTGTATTTCTCGCTGTCAAATAAATAAAATATTAAAAAAAAAAAAAAAAAAAACATACAGCCCAAACCTCCAAGTTTTATTCAGCTGTTTAAGTGGATTATTCAGCTCTAGAGGTGTCTGGGTGGCTCAGTCTGTTAAGCATCTGACTTTCCCCCAGGTGGCCCTCTGGGAGTCCTGGGATCAGATTCTATGCTCAGCGGGAAGTCTGCTTCTGCTTCTCCCTCTGTACTTTTCCTCTTGCTCTCTCTCACTGTCTCTCAAGCAAATAAATAAAATCTTTTAAAAAAAATGTAAAAAGCTCAGGTCTCTAGGGGTGTGATGATGGCTCACTCAGTTAAGCAGCCAATTCTTGAATTTGGTTCAGGTCATGATCTCAGGGTCTTGGGATCAAGCCCTGCACTGAGCTCTCAGCTCAACAGGGAGTCTGCTCAAGGATTCTTCCCCTCTCTCTGCCCCACCCATAGCCCCCTCAACTCCTTCTCATTCTCTCTCTGAAATAAATAAATAAATCTTTAAAAAGTAAAAAAAGAAAAAAGATCAGCTCTCTTTGTTCTCTGAGAGTTTGTTTGGTTTGTGAGCATATTTTACTCTCACACTTTGTTATATAAGAAATTTTTAAAAGAATGTCTACCTTCATTATTAGGGAATAATTGCAATTATGTGTCTTATGAAATATGAATTCAAGTGTCCTTCATGCCTCAAACATGCTGTAATAATTCAGACCCCATTGTCATTCTCACCCGTCTATAAGTATAGGAGACAAAGCTGTTTTCATTCAAAACAACAAGAGTATGAATATACCAACTCTGATATCTGATGCTGTCATTTTACAATGCTACAGTCTGAATGCACTGTCATTTAATAGTACAACTAAATTGATTGCTATTTTTTATAATTCAAAAAAATTATCTAACAGGGTTTGAAGTCATGAAGAATTATAGTTTGTAATGACCAATTTTAACATGTTTTATAATGGGAATATTAAAATGGGAATATTACCTTGGGGTACAATTTATTTTTCCTTATCATAAAATTCTACCATAGTTAGAACAGTCATATAAATAAAAAAATGAGTCCCTTGCAGAGGTAATGAAAGGAAAACCATTCAATCTTCCTTCTGATGTTTCATTCTGGCTTTTTTGACAGATAGATGAAGACACCAAAGTGCAAACAAATGCTGTTAGCGCAGTAATGAAAAATGTAAGCATTAAGCAAATTTGTCCACATGAAATAATTGACAGTGGTATAAAGATATTCAATTCAGTGATTTATAAAATATAAGAATCTGATCTAAATTGATTTGGAATCACAAAGCATGAGAAGCATATGCTATTTGGCAAACCAAGGAAGTAGAGTCCTACGTTTTCTATTTGTATTTATATCGTCTACATTTACTCCTTCTTAAAAGAAATAGAAATACAACGTAAGTTATGACTTTTAAAGAATGTTCTTAGTCTTGTTTCTCTGGTATTCTGTTGAAATGTATCAATAATCCTGCTTTCTGAGCACAAACAACTTCATACATGAGAAGCGGAGGCCAAAAAAGAAATGAAAAACAAAGGCATAGACTATTCATTAACAGAACCACAGGATTTAAACCAGCGTTTTCTGAATGTCTCTTAATTAAAATTCAACATAAAGGTTTACTTGTGCAAGGGGGAAAAGTGATTTGAATTTAAGCATGTTTATGAAAAAGGGCTTTTTTTCCCTTTTAATCATAATTTTTTCAAAAAATTGGGTGATACAACTCAGAATGAGGATTTTTAAAAACAATGTAATTTACTCATTAAATTTATGCTAACGAAAGACACTCTTTTAAGCTTAGGATTCTCAATATGATGAAAACAAAGCAAGTGTGCACCATGGGATATTAGGCGACAACGTGTACACATAGAATTTTTCCACCGGACAGGACTATAGTGCTGAGGATCAAGATACCCAATATTCTGTCTGCCAAAAATTATATTCACTTTAAAAGCAAAAGAAGTGATAAAACACTATAAGTGATTTCTACTCATTTCAGCAAAATCTTTAGAAAAAACAAATATTAAATGTGATGCTAGAAAATCTGTCTTCCTTCAACAATATGTAAAAAAACAAAAATTATACTCTATTTACACCAGAAAATAAATCACCTGTTCATTTACATTGTTCACTCTTAAGAAAATAGGAAGTGGCTGATGGAAAAGTCCAATGAACTCTCTTTTTCCTAGGAAACCATTCATCTGGAGTATAGCTTTTCTTTGCTGGTATGATGTGCCAAAATCAAATAAGTTTGAGGAGTACTTAAGTTTTTATTACAGCAATGTCTCTGAAGATTTTGTCTTTCTGAAATCTTTTGTGTCATCATTTGCATAATTCATTTACATCAGTAGCATTCTGATTAATTTCATTTTATAGCTTAAGGGTATAACAAAGGTTCTTTGTTGTTTTTATTTATTTGTTTTCCTTTTAGTTTCTTTTGGAATTTATCTGACAAAATAGAATATTATAAATACTTGCTTCACATTAAGTTCACCAACATTTTTTAAATAGCTTCTCACTCTAGGAATTTATAAGGCATCAACAAAATAGGAAATACGAACTAATGTTTGTTGAATTAGAAAATTCTAAGAAAGATTTTATATACATTATAAGTTATTCATCACATTAGTACAGCAAAGTTTTTATTTATACCTCAATTACAGGTAATAAAACAGAATATCAGAAAGGTGAAGAAACTTGCTTAAAATCATATATTATTAAAAATAGGAACTATGTCAATAGCCCAGATCTATCTAGCTCTAAAGATTAAATTCTTAATGTAAGTACTAACTTAACTAATAAAAGGAGGAAAACCATACGATTTTTCAATTAAATAGGTACACAAATATTCATAGTGTACACAAATAGTAAAAATGACTATTTGTAATTAAAGAAATTAAGAAGGCTAGAAATAGAGGAGCATTTTTATCATCTAATAAAGTATATTTACTGTAAGCCTATAAAAAACATCATATCAATTTGCGATCCATAGACTCTCTTAAAAATCAGGAATAAGACAAGGATTAATGTTATTATTATTTCTGCTAAGCTCTATTCCTGAGCTACTAGCTTAGCATTAAGAAAATAAACACATGCCTTTTAGTTTGATGCAATCTCACTTGCTTCTTTTTGATTTTGCTACTTGTATGTTATGGGTCATAACCAAAAAAATTATTGCTAAGACCATGTCAAAGGGTGTTGTTTTTCCCTTTGCTTTCTTTCTTCTATGAGTTTATGGTTTCAGGTCCTACATTTAACCCTTAATCTATTCCAATTGAACTTTTATGGTCCCGTAAGCCAGACATCTTGTTTCACGGTTTTGCATGTAAATATACAATTTTCCCAGCACAACTTGTTGAAGACTTTCTTTTCTCCACTTTTAGCTCTCTTACCAAATATTAGTTGACTATATGTTTGGGCCTATTTCTATATTCTTGCATCTCTTCCATTGGCTTATGGGCCTGTTTTTACACCAGTACCACACAATTTTGATTATAGTAGCTTTGCATGGGGAAGACTAATCCTTATAAAGTTCATCTTTAGAAACCAGAGGGTCTGGATTCCTTGAGTCTATAAAACCAGTTAGGCTTGGATTCCTTGAGTGTATAAAACCAGTTAGGCTTAGAACCTTGGAATCTGTTTTTACGCATTTCTTTCTTTTTTTTTTTTTTTAAAGACTTTATGTATTTATTTGACAGAGAGAAACACAGCTAGAGAGGGAACACAAGCAGGGGGAGTGAGAGAGGGAGAAGCAGGCTTCCCGCCGAGCAGGGACCCATGCGGGACTCGATCCTGCGTCTCCAGGATCATGATCTGAGCCGAAGGCAGATGCTTAACGACTGAGCCACCCAGGCGCCGCGTGTTTTTACTCATTTCTGAATGTGTTGTGGGACTTCCTAGACAATGAAGGATATGGCGGGCACCCATTTCCTCCCCTGCCTCCCAGCCTAAGCAGAGACATCTGTGGGAGCAGGGGCTGCACAGGCACACGCTGCCTCACCTGCTACCAGCGCAGGGGACTCAGGCACGCCCAGTCTGTTGGCCGTGGCCCTGGGCTCGGGGAATTCTCCCGGAAGCCGCATGGGTGCACCGGCCGGGTGTCCTGGTGCAGAGCAAGCCCCTGCCCAGCGCACATCTGCAGCCCCACAGCCAGCCACATGGCCCAGCTGCCGTCGCTCGCTGCGCCCAGCCCCCTAGCTCTGGAGCCGTCACTGGCCGTGACCAGCGAGGAGCCCTGGGCCTCCATTGCTGCACCATGCCCAGCCCGGCACACGGCCCTACGCCCGGATGGCAGGTGCACGGCTGCAGCACGCCGACTCCCAGCCACCACACTGTGTCCAGCTGCCTGCCCTCGCCACCCTTGTATACACACTCAGCCTCACACCCGTGCTCACTCCAGCACACAGCCCCCGGCCCCTGCAGTGCTTCAGGGCCCCTGGCATAGGACCAGTAACCCCGCACAAATTTTGCTAACACCACCACCCTGCTCCCAAGTTCCCCTGCAGGCATGCCACCCCACAGCTGGCCTCCACGGGTCTCACTGGCAAAACAGAGAGTGAGCACAGCCTTCAACAAACAGAGTGAGTACCGATGACCGCACAGGAGGGAAAATGGCTCAAACACAACAGCACGGAGTAAGTGGCATACATAGGATATTGTCTTGAAGTGCCACCTTCTGTTAAATGGAGGACACTGCGCTGTTCTGGGCACTCCAGGATATCTTCTCCATACAGTCAATACTTTCAGGAGATGAAGACATAGATCATACTCTTAACACAGAGAAATAGAGACAGACAAAATGAGGAGACAGATAAATTTATCCCAAATGGAACAACAGGACAAATTCATAGCCAAAGATCTAAACAAAACAGATATAAGAAACATGCCTGATAATTTAAACCAATAATTATAAGCATACTCACTTGAATTCAGAAAAGAATGGAAGACATGAGAACTTTAACACAGAAATAAAGACTAACATAGCAGAGAAGAAAGGGCACAATAAATGAAATGAGAAACATTCTTGATGGAATGAACAGCACATTGGAAGAAGCAGAGAAACAAATTAGTGACCTACAAGACAGGGTAATGGAGAGTAATAAAGCTGAACAAAAGAGAGAGAAAAGAATTATACAAAACAATAATACATTTAGTAAACTCAATGATTCCAACAAAAGTAATAACATTCATATTATAGGAGGCCCAGAAGAAGAAGGGAGAGGAAGGGGACAGAAAATTTGTCTGAAGAAGTGATAGCTCAAAACTTTCCTAATCTGGGGGAAGAAACAGATATCCAGATCTAGGAAGAACAGAGAACCCCAAAAGAGTCAATAAAAGCAGATCTATACCAAGACATATTGTAATTAAATTTGCAAAGTATAAAGATAAAGAAAAAAATCTTAAAAGCAGCAAGACAAAAGAAGTCCCTAACTTATAAGAGAAGACCCATAAAGCTAGCTGCAGATCTCTCTGCAGAACTTGGGAAGCCAGAAGTAGTGGCATGATATATTCAAGATGTTGAATGGAAAAAAATCTAAAATCAAGAATGCTCTATCCAACAAGACCATCATTTAGAATAGGAGAAATAAAGAGTTTCCCAGACAAACAAAAAGTAAAGGAGTTCACAATCACTGTTGGGGTTAATGTAGAGCATGCAATCATCCATAACACCTGGGTCGCTAAAATAAAATATGGAGTCCTCTGGGGATGACGGAAGGTTTAGGGGAAGCGTGTAGGCCTTTGGAATACCAAGGCCTGTGTGAACACTCTGCCTAAGGAATGGCACCAGGATTTGCCTTCCTGAAGCTTTCTTAGCACAAACAGTCTCCCTGGGATCTGAGAGATGTATCCATTGTTGTCCCCTAAGCTATGTTTAGCAGAACTCTTAGAATATGCAGATTAGCATAGCCTATCTTTCCTTAAACAGATCCTCCTAGTTCCTATAAGACACCTTGTCACACACCACATGCTTGAGAAGCAGTGATAAAGATTTATGATTATCTTGAAGGACCAATAAAGGCAGGAGCAAAGAACATAGGGTCTTTTCTCTCTGAGCATTGACACCTCCCCCTTGCCCTCTTCTCTCTTTCACAGCAAAGTTTGGGGTAATCTTTCATCTGTTGGTACAGGAATTGCTGGCCATTTCTGGCAATCACTAAGCCAGGTCTGCAAGAAATATTAAAGGGGGCTCTTTGCATGGCAAAAGAAAGACCAAGATCACAAAGACAAGTAGGGATCAAAGAAAATCTCCAGAAACAATGGCCAAAAAAAGGAGAGGTACTAAATATTCTGGTATGGTACTAAATATATATATCTATCAATAATTACTCTGCATGTGAATAAACTAAACGACCCAATCAAAAGACATAAGGTGTCAGAATAGATTTAAAAAAAAAAAAACTTATCTATCTGTCTCCTGCAAGAGACTCATTTTAGACCTAAAGACACCTGTGGATTTAAAGTGAAGGGATGGAGAAACATTTATCATGCAACCAGGTATAAAAAGAAAGCCAGAGTAGCAATACTTACACAAACTACACTTAAAAACAAGGATTATAACAAGAGACCAAGAATGGCATTGTATAAACATAAATGGGACAATCTGATAAGAAAATTCATCAATTGTAAATATTTATGCATCCAACATGGGAGTGCCCAAATATACACAACAATAGGGGCGCCTGGGTGGCTCAGTCATTAAAGTGTTTGCCTTCTGCTCAGGTCATGATCCTGGAGTCTTTGGATCTAGCCCACATTTCTGCTCTGCGGAAAGCCTGCTTCTCCCTCTCTCACTCCCTTTGTTCATGTTCCCTCTCTAGCTGTGTTTCTCTCTGTCAAATAAATAAAATATTTTAAAAAATACACAATAACAAACATATTAATTGATTATTTTTTAATTGATAATACTATAGAAGAAAGGGACTTCAGCATCTTGCTTACATCAAGGACATACCATCTAAGCAGAAAATCAACAAGGAAACAATGGCTTTGAATGAAACACTGGACCAGATAGACTTAACAGATATATTCAGAACATTTCACCATAAAACAGCAGAGTACACATTCTTTTCGAGCACACATGGGATAGTCTCCAAAATAGATTACATATTATGCCATGAATCAGGCCTCAACAAATAAAAAAAAGATTGAAATCATATTATGTGACTTTCTGAAAAATGCTGTAAAACTAGTCAACCACAAGAACTAATTTGGAAAGAATACACAAATACATGGAGGTTAAACAACATGCTGCTAAATAATGAATGAGTCAACCAGGAAATTAAAGAAATTAAAAAAATGCATGGAAACAAATGAAAATGAAAACACAATGATCCAAAACTTCTGGAATGCAGTAAAAGTGTCCCTAAGAGGGAAGTATATACCAATACACGCCTACCTCAAAAAGCAAGAAAAATCTCTAAAAAGGAATCTAAACTTACATGTGAGGGACTAGAAAAATAACAACTCATGAAGTCTAAAGCTGGCAAAGGAAAATAGTAAAGATTGTAGCAGAAACAAGTGATATAGAAACTCAAAAAAAAAAAAAGTAGGACATACAGGTGAAAACAGGAGCAGGTTCTTTAAAAAAAAATCAATAACCTTGATAAAACTCTAGCTAGACTTATCAAAAAGAAAATAGAAAGGAACCAAATAAATAAAAATAAAAATGGGAGAAGAGAAATAACAAACAATACCACAGAAATACAAATAATTATAAGACACAATATTATGAAAAATTTATGCCAAAATATTGGATTAATTGTAATAAATGTATACATTCCTAGAAACATATAGGAAGAAACAGGATGAACTAGAGAACTTTAGCAAAACCATAACCAGCAAGAAAACTGAAGCAGTACTCAAAAATCTCCCAACAAGCAATGGTCCAGGGCCAGATGGCTTCCCAGAGGAATTCTACTAAACATTTAAAGAAGAATTAATATCTAGTCTTTTTTTTTTTTTTAAGATTTTATTTATTTGACAGAGAGAAACACAGCCAGAGAGGGAACTCAAGCAGGGGGAGTGAAAGAGGAAGAAGCAGGCTTCCCGCCGGGCAGGGAGCCCGATGTGGGACTCGATCCCGGGTCTCCGGGATCATGACCTGAGCCGAAGGCAGTTGCTTAACCAACTGAGCCACCCAGGCGCCCCTAATCTCTAGTCTTTTAAAGCTGTTTTAAAAAGAGAAATGGAAGGAAAACTGCCAAATGCATTCTATGAGACCAGCATTACCTCGATCCCAAAACCAGACAAAGACCCCACCAAAAAGAATTACAGACCAATATTCCTGATGATGAATATGGATGCAAAAATTCTCACCAAGATACTAGCGAATAGGATCCAAGAGTACATTAAAAGAATTATTCACCACAGCCAAGTGGGATTTATCCCTGGGTTGCAAGGGTTGTTTAGCATCTACAAATCAATCAGTGTGATACAACACATTAATAAAAGAAAGGACAAAAACTATATGATCCTCTCAACAGGTGCAAAACAAGCATTTGACAAAATACAGCATCCTTTCTTGCTAAAAACTCCCTGTAGTATAAGGATAGAAGGATCATACCTAAATATCATTTAAAAAATATGCAAAAAAACCAAAAAAACCCACAGTGAATGTCATTCTCAATGGGGAAAAACTGAGAGCTTTTCCACTAAGGTCAGGAACACAGCAGGGCTGTCCACTCTCAGCACTGTTATTCAACATAGTTGTGGAAACCCTAGACTAAGTGATCATACAACAAAAAGAAATAAACAGTATCTGAACTGGCAAAGAAGAAATCAAACTCTCACTCTTTGCAAATGACATGATACTTTATGTGGAAAATCCAAAAGGCTCCACCCCAAAATTACTAAAACTGATACAGGAATTCAGTAGTCACAGGATATAAAATCAATGCACAGAAGTTAGTGACATTTCTATGCATTAACATTGAGACAGAAGAAGGAAAAATTAAGGAGTCAATCTCATTTTCAACTGCACCAAAACCCATAAAATACTTACGAACAAACCTAACCAAAGAAGTAAAAGATCTGTACTCTGAGACCTATAGAACCTTTATGGAACAGATGAAAGAAGACACAAAGAAATGAAAAAACATCCTACACTCATGGATTGGAAGAACAAATATTTTTAAAATATCCATGCAATCTATCCATTCAAAGCAATTCCTATCGAAATACCATCAATTTTTTCCACAGAACTTAGTATAAATAACCTTAAAATTTGTATGGAACCAGAAAAACCTCTGAATAGTCAAACGAATGTTGAAAAGGAAAACCAAAGCTGGAGGCATCACAATTCCACACTTCAAGCTGTATTACAAAGCTGTAATCATCAAGACAGCATGGTACTTGTACAAATACAGACACATAGATCAATGGAACAGGAGAGAACCCAGAAATGGATCCTTAACGCTGTGGTCAATTCATTTTTGACAAAGCAGGAAAGAATATCCAATGGGAAAAAAAAAAAAGACAGTCTCTTCAACAAATGGTGTTGGGAAAATTGGACAGCCACATGCAGAAGAATGAAACTGGACCACTTTCTCACACCATACACAAAAATAAACTCAAAATGGGTGAAAGACATAAATGTGAGACAGAAATCTAGAGAACACAGGCTAGAAAACAACCTCTTTGACCTCAGCTGCAGCAAGTTCTTGCTAGGCAAGTCTCTAAAAGGCAAGAGAACTTCATCATTAAAAAAACAAAACAAAACAAGGGGTGCCTGGGTGGCTCATTTGGTCGGACAACTGCCTTCGGCTCAGATCATGATCCCGGAGACCCGGGATCAAGTCCCACATCGGGCTCCCTGCTCGGCGGGAAGCCTGCTTCTCCCTCTCTCACTCCCCCTGCTTGTGTTCCCTCTCTGGCTGTGTTTCTCTCTGTCAAATAAATAAAAATCTTAAAAAAAAAAAAAAAAAAACTGCACAGCAAAGGACATAGTCAACAAAACTAAAAAAGGCAACCTATGGAATGGGAGAAGATATTTGCATATAGTATTTCAGATAAATGGCTAGTACCCAAAATTTGTAAAGAACTTGTCAAACTCAACACACAAAAGACAAAAATCCAGTCAAGGAATGGGCAGAAGACATAAAGAGACCTTTCTCCAAAGAAGACATGCAAATGGCCAACAGACACATGAAAAAATGCTCAACATCACTTGGCATCAGGGAATTACAAACCCAAACCATGAAGAGATACCAACCTCACATCTGTCAGAATGGCTAAAACTAACAATGCAGGAAATGACAGATGTTGGCAAAGATGCAGAGAAAGAGGAAACTTCTTGTACTGTTGGTGGGAATGCAAACTGGTGCAGCCCCTCTAGAAAACAGTATGGAGGTTCCTGAAAAAGTTAAAAATAGAGCTACCCAATGACCCAGCAATTGCTCTGCTAGGTATTTATCCAAAAGATATACAGTGATTCAAAGGGGCACATGTACCAAAATGTTTATAGCAGCAATGTCCACAATAGCCAAAATATGAAAAGAGCCCAAATGACCATTGACAGATGAATCAATAAAGAAGATGTGGTGTGTGTGTGTGTGTGTGTGTGTGTGTGTGTGTGTGTATTTAAAGGAATATTGCTCAGCCTTCAAAAGGAATGAAATCTTACCATTTGCATGTGCAACAATGTGGATGGAACTAGAGGGGATTGCGCTAAGTAAAATAAGACAGTCAGAGAAAAACAAATGCCATATTAGAATTTAAGAAACAAAACAGATAAACATAGAGGAAGGGAAGGAAAAATGAAGACAAAAGTTAAGAGGGAGGCAAACCATAAGAAACATTGAACTCTAGGAAACAATGTTGCTAGGGGGGCAGGGGGTAGAATGGGTTTGGGGAAACAGGGTGATGGGCATTAAGGAGGGCACTAAGAAGGGCACTTGATGTAATGAGCACTGAATGCTATATGCAACTAATGAATCATTAAATTCTACCTCTGAAACTAATTTTAAAAAGTGAAAAAAAAAAAAGATTCTCAAGTTCCACCAAGATGGCAGAGGATTGGGGGACTCCCCTGAATTTAGCTAGAAATCTACCAAGCCCGCCTGAACACCCATGAAATCAACCTGAGATGTAGGATGATACAGGTCTGGATCTCTATGGTGGCAGAGGATCATCATCAGTGGAGAGATACAAAAGACTGAGTTGGGATTGTGCAGATAGCTATCAGAGGATAAACAGAAAGGGGAGGGAGCCATTAGAAGCTAGCCACTGCAAAGTAATACCCTAGTGCAAAAGTGCCCTGTGCTTGGGGACCAGCGATAGTTGGGAGACTGGTGGCTGGTGGCTGTGAGATGGAAAGGGACTGATAACAGCACTGAAACAGAACTAACAGAACAAAGGGGACCACAGGATCTCCATAAAACCTTAAAACCCCAACACCAGACGGAAACGGTATATTAAGTTCCTGCTGTTGCCTCACAGCTTGTATATTTCTTAGATACAACTTTTTGCTCTCTCTGTCTTTTAAAATTCTTTCTCATGTTTCTTGTAATTTGTTTACTTATCATTTCAACTAGATGTTTAACACAACATATTCTGTAGTAACTTTTTAACCTGAAATTTTTCATACATATACTTTTTTCTTCTTTTTCATATGCATAGATATAAGCTTCAGTGTAGTCCTTCTTTCCCTATTTAATAATACCTTTATATATATACACCAGTTTGTATTTCCCTATATCTCTGGGAAATAGAGTTCTCTAACAAAGAGAACAAAATATACCCAGGAAGAACTGAAATGCCCTTCCTTGTCCACATTGAGGGATTATAGCCACCTTCCCATCATCCCCCCTTTTATTTTGTGTTCCTTTTAGTCAGTTTGTTTGTTTGTTTTGTTTTTCTTTTGTCAATCTTTTTGTTTGTTTGCTTTTGTTTTTGTACTTTTTTAAAAAAAATTTTATTTATTTGACAGAGAGAAACACAGCCAGAGAGGGAACACAAGCAGAGGGAGTGAGAGAGGGAGAAGCAGGCTTCCCACCGAGCAGGGAGCCCGATGTGGGACTCGATCCTGGGTCTCCGGGATCATGACCTGAGCCGCAGGCAGTCGCTTAACCAACTGAGCCATCCAGGTACCCCTGTTTTTGTACTTTTTAAATCTTACTCTTGGGTCTCATTTTGACTTTTTTTTCTTTCTTTCGTTGTGGTGGTGACTTCCAATTGTTCTGAACCTTCCCAGGGTGCACCTTGCCTAGATTGTGATTGATATTTTTGGCATATCTCCTCAACCACAACTCAACAGAAGGACAAGGAGGAGGAATCTCCAACAAAGAAGAAACCCAGGGACAATGGCCTCTCCCACAGATATAATGGATACGGATCTAAGCAAGATGTCAAAAATAGACTTCAGGGTAGCAGTTAAGAAGACAATAGTCAAGTTGGAGAAACTATTAATGGCAACATATATTAGTTAAGGGACAGAAATGAGAGCAGATCTGACAGAACTTAAAAATGCTATCAATGAGACAGAATCTAATATGGATACTTTCATAGTTAAGGTAAATGAGGCAGAAGAACAAATCAATTATCTTAAAGACAAACTGATAGAAATGAAGAAGCAGGAGGGGGCCTGAAAAAAAAAAACAGTTTAAAATCCAAGAAAACAGAATTAGAGAAATAAATGACACCATGAAACAGTCCAATGTCAGAATTATTGGGATCCCTGAGGGGGTGCAGAGAGAGAGGACTAGAAGATGTATTTGACCATATAATAGCCAAGAACTTCCCTACTCTGGGGAACGAAACAAGCATTCATGTCCCAGAGACAGAGAGAACACCCCCTCCAAGATCAAGGAGAGCAGACCAACACGCAGGCATATAATAGTAAAACTTGCAAATCATACAACCAAGGAAACCATTTTAAGAGCAGTTAGGGGGAAGAGATTCCTTAAGTACAGAGGGAGGAACATCAGAATAATATCAGACCTGTCCACAGAGACCTGGCAAGCTAGAAAGGGCTGGCAAAACATATTAAGGGTACTAAATGGAAGAATATGAAGCCAAGAATTCTTTATCTGGCAAGGCTCTCATTCAGAATGGATGAAGATATAAGGAGCTTCCAAGACTGACAACAACTGAAAGAATATGTGACCACTAAGCCAGTCCTGCAAGAAATATTAGAGGGGTTCTATAAACGGAGAAAGACCCCAAGAGTGATATAGAATAGAAATATACAGAAACAGAAACAATCTATAGAAACAAGGACTTTACAGGCAACATGATGATGATCATGTTCAACGATCATTCTCAACAGGAGCAGCCAAAATGCTCCCATAAAATAGTACAGGATTTCAGATTAGATAAAAAAGACAGAACCCATCCATATGCTATCTACAGGAGACTAATTTTGAACCTAAATATATACCTAGACTGAAAGTGAAAGGATGGGGAACTACCTTTCAAACCAATGGACCTCGAAAGAAAGCTGGGGTAACAATTCTCATATCAGACAAATTAGATTTTAAGCTAAAGACTATAGTTAGAGATACAGAAGGACACTATACCATTCTTAAAGGGTCTATCCAACAAGGAGATCTAACAATTGTAAATATCTATGTTCCCAACATGGAGCAGCCAACTACACAAGCCAACTGCTAACCAAAATAAAAAGGCATATTGATGATAATATGTTAATAGTAGGAGCACTCAACCCTCCACTCTCATCAAAAGACAGATCATCTAAGCAGAAAATTAACAATAAAACAAGAGCCTTGAATGACACATTGGACCAGATGGACCTCATAGATATATACAGAACATTCCACCCTAAAACAACAGAATACTCACTCTTCTCAAGTGCACCTGGACCACATACTCGGTCACAAATCAGTTCTCAACCTACGCCAAAAGACTGAGATTATTCCCTGCATATTATCAGACCACAATGCTTTGAAAGTGGAACTCAATCACAGGAAAAAGTTTGGAAGAAATTCAAACACTTGGAAGCTAAAGACCATCCTGCCCAAGAATGGGTCAACCAGGAGATCAAAGAACTTAAACAATTCATGGAAACCAATGAGAATGAAGACACATTGATCTAAACCTATGGAATATGGCCAAGGTGGTCCTCAGGGAGAAATACATAGCCATCCAGGCCTCACTCAAAAAAAATAAATAAATAAATAAAAAATAAGTACTGAGTAAACAAACTATCTTTACACCTTTAAAGATCTGGAAAATCAACAACAAATTAAACCTAGCCTATGCACAAGAAGGGAAATAATTAAGATTAGAACAGAGAGCAATAAACTAGAAACCAGAAATACAGAACACATTAATAAAACTAGAAGCTGGTTCTTTGAAAGAATTAATAAGAGCAATAAAACACTGTCCAGACTTATCCAAAAGAAAGAGAAAGGACCCAAATTAATAAAATTATGAATGAAAGGGATGTGATCACAACTAACACCAAGGAAATAGAAACAATCATCAGAAATTATTATCAACAACTATATGCCAATAAGTTAAACAACCTAGAAGAAATGGATGCATTCCTGGAAATCTATAAACTTTTAAGACAAACAGGAAGAAATTGGCAACCTGAATAGACCAAAAACCTGTAATTAGATTGAAACAGTAATCAAAAACTTCCCCCCCAAAAAACAAGATTCCAGGGCTTGTTGGATTCCCTGGGGGAATTCTACCAAACATTCAAAGAAGAAATAATACCTATTTCCCTGAAGCTGTTTCAAAAAAACAGAAACAAAAGGAAAACTTCCAGACTATTTCTATGAGACCAGCATTACCGCGATCCCAAAACAAGGCAAAGACCCCCATCAAGAAGGAGAATTTCAGACTAATATTCCTGATAAATGTGGATGTCAAGATTCTCGACAATATCCTAGCTAATATTATCCAACAATCCAATTAAAAGGATTATCCACCATGACCAAGTGGGGTTTATCCCTGTTATGCAATTGTGGTTCAACATTCGCAAATCAGTCAAAGCAATATACAATATAAATAAGAGACAAGAATCACATGGTCCTCTCAAATGATGCAGAAAAATCATTTGGCAAAATACAGTGTCCTTTCCTGATTAAAACTCTTCAGAATGTAGAGATAGAGGGAGCATTACTCAACTTCATAAAATCCACCTATGAAAAACTCATAGTAAATATCATTCTCAATGGAGAAATGCTAAGAGCCTTTCCTTTAAGATCAGGAACATGGTAAGGATGCCCACTCTTGCCACTATTGTTCAACATAGTACTAGAAGTCCTAGCAACAGCAATCAGACAAGAAGAAATAAAATGTATTCAAATTAGCAAAGAAGTCAAACTCTCTTTGCAGATGGCATGATACTTAATGTGGAAAACCCAAAAAACTCCATCCCCAAATTACTAGAACTCAAAAAAGCAACTCAATAATGTGGCAGAATACAAGATCAATGCACAGAAATCAGTTGCTTTCTTTTACACTAACAATGTAAATTTAGAAAGAGAAATTAGAGTTGATTCCATTTACAAAAGCAACAAAAATCATAGGACACCTTGGAATAAACCTAAACAAAGAGGTAAAGTATACTCTAGGAACTATAAAATACTCAGGAAAGAAATTGAAAAAGAAAAAGAAAAAAGATAGGAAAACATTCCATGTTCGTGTTTCAGAAGAATAAAGATTATTCAAATATCTATGCTGCCCAGAGCAATCTATATTTTCAACACCACCCAGATCAAAATATTAATGGCATTTTTCAAAGTGCTGGAACAAACCATCCTAAAATTTGTAAGGCCCTGAATAACCAAGGAAATGTTGAAAAAAGAAAATCAAAGCTGGGGGCATCACGTTGCCTTATTTCAAGTTATATTACAAAGCTGTGATCACCAAGATAACATAGTACTGGCTTAAAAACAGACACATAGATCAGTGGAACAGAATAGAGAGCCCAGATATGGACTCTTGACTCTATGATCAACTAATCCTCAACAAACTAGGAAAAAATAACCAATGGAAAAAAGACAGTCTTTTCAATAAATCGTGCTGGGAAAAGTGGACACCTACATAGAGAAGAATGAAACTTAACCATTCTCTTAAACCATACCCAAAGAAAAACTCAAAATGGATGAAAGACCTCAATGTGAGGCAGGAATCCATCAAAATCCTGGAAGAGAACATAGGCAGTAACCTCTTTGACATCGGCCACAGCAACTTCTTTCAATACACGTCTCCAAAGGTAAGAGAAACAAAAGCAAAAATGAACTTTTGGGACTTCATCAAAATAAAAAGCTTCTGTACAGCAAAGGAAACAATCAACAAAACAAAGAGGCAACCCACAGAATGGGAGAAGATATTTGCAATTGACACTACAGACAAAGGGCTGGTATCCAGGATCTATAAAGAACTTCTCAAACTCAACACCCCCAAAACAAATAATCAAATAAAAAAAAAAAGGGCAGAAGACATGAATGGACACTTCGCCACGAAGACAAACAAATGGCTAACAGACACATGAAAAAGTATTCATCATCCCCATGCTAGGAAAAGTACATGGTACAGTTAGAATTTAAATATATTTTTACCCAAAATCCATGTTTTCTTCATTATTTTAAACTAGCTATATTTTTATCAACAACAAAATAAGTATCTAAAAGAAAGTAAAATATAAAGTAATGAAATAATGACTTTTAAAATGCTGGTGGTTTCTATTCAATAAGGCCAAATTAGAAAACAAAAACCTCCTGTATAACTTATAAAAAGTCTTAGAGATGTTCATGTAAGATAAAGGATAGAAACCTGAGGTTTCCATTTATGAAACTGCAAAGACATATAGGCATATTCCGTACTCCAACATAGATTTTTATCATCATGGCAATATTTATGCAATATAACATTTTTTTCCCTTTCAGGTGATTTTCTTTTGGAATTACTAATTTTTTAAAAAGCCCAAAACTAAAAAATACACCATTAAAGAGAAACAGGTGACATCATTGTTTTTTTGTTTTGTTTTTTAGCTCTTTGTTTAGTTCTAAATATTAGAAAAAGTATTATTTTGTTGTAAAGGCCATTTGAGAATTGGAGAATGGAGTTGAAATTCAAAGATTCCATCTAAGCCAGACTTAAGATTTCAATTACGTCTTTCTGAAGGCATTGGCAAAGGACTTTGCTACAATAGACCCACATATCACAGCTGGAAATATTGCATTGCATTCAATGTTATATAATTTAGTTGCTTAATTAGTACTCTTCAAGAAGAATCACGTGGTATTTCTAGGTTTTGAGTCCTATGGTCCTCTAAATATGAAACACACTAAGTTGAAGTTACACTGGGGTAGAGAATCAAGAGTAGAGAGCAAATAAATGAAGTTGAAAAAAAAATGAAATCTTTCTTTGGACATCAAAAAGCATCAATTCAGGTCCAAAATTTTCCACAACTAGTTCTGTGGTTGTGGACAAGTTTTCTAAAATTGGCTGGACTCTATTTTCTCATTTGCAGATGGAAATGACAATTCCTACCTTATCTAAAGAAGATATCTAACTAAAGAAGTTTACCATTAGGACTGAAAGAATTAATATGTAAGAAAGCAATTTTAGGGGTACCTGGGTGGCTCAGTTGGTTGGACAACTGCCTTTGGCTCAGATCATGAACCCAGAGACCCAGGATCGAGTCCCACATTGGGCTCCCTGCTCGGCGGGAAGCCTGCTTCTCCCTCTCTCACTCCCCCTGCTTGTGTTCCCTCTCTAGCTGTGTTTCTCTCTGTCAAATAAATAAAATCTTAAAAAAAAAAAAAAGAAATTTTAATTTATATGAAGTTTTCAATATGTATTGAAAATGTTACTATAATATGAAAGGCTTAACTCACAGGACTTCTTGTCAGTTTTAAATAAGTTAATATGTGTGAAAATTTTGTCATTCATTCATGAACAAACTTTTATTCTATCAATAAATACAATTTATTGATACAATATATTTACAAATTATTGATACAATGTATCAATAAATACAATTACTACCTGCATGTAGTATGGCAGGTCTTATGTTAGATACTGAAGATGTATTAAACAGGGAAGTACAGTTTCTTAAACTCAAAGCCTAGGATAGGAGAGAAACAAGCAAGCAAATAATAATAAAAACAGTTTGCTAAATGCGGTGGTGGCTTCAGAAGCACTTAAAACCAGAAGACCTCACATAAGAGGTGATATTTGAGCTAGATCCCAAAGGAGGAAGAGGTTTAAGCAGGCATAAATACAGAAAGGCCAACTGAGTGTCAGAAAATAATATATACAAGAAGGCATGTGGCAAGAGAAACTTGCGATCTTCTAAAGAAACTACATAAAGGGGGGCGCCTGGGTGGCTCAGTTGGTTAAGCAACTGCCTTTGGCTTAGGTCATGATCCCAGAGACCCAGGATCGAGCCCCACATCGGGCTCCCTGCTCAGTGAGAAGCCTGCTTCTCCCTCTCTCACTCCCCCTACTTGTGTACCCTCTCTGGCTGTGTTTCTCTCTGTCAAATAAATAAAATCTTTAAAAAAAAAAAAAAAAAGAAACTACATAAAGGAAAAATAAATAAGCAGATACTAGTTTGTGAATCATCCTGAATGCCATAGAAAGAATTTGGAACTTTATCTTGAAATGATGGACTTTAACTGAACAATTCTAAGGAATGAAATGAAAATTGTGTTTATATTTTCTAGTAATGGCACTCTATAAACCATAGAAAAAATCAGCTGCATAGGAAAACACCTGGAGTTTTAACAACAGTTAAAAGACACTGAAGAAAACAAAGTGAAACATAATGAAGCTCTAAACCAAAGTGTTAGCACTGAGAGTAAAAAAAGAAGGATAAGAATATAGAAAAATCTGGAAGGAGAATCAATAGGGACTAATTAAGGGAAAAGAAGAGTCAAGGGTGATGTAAAACCAATAGTAAAAAGGACAAATGAGTGTGTTTCAACTTATCTTGATAGAATTAATCATGTTTAATTTACTGATCTCCTAAAACTTGACATAATTCTATATATGTAAGAAAGCATAAATTTTTCATATATATGAATATTGCTATAGATATATTACTATGCATTTTGGTCCAGTGAAAACTTCTTTTCAGTGTAGATTACTTTATTCTGATTTATGAAAATTTTTCTGTCCTGATCCTGGGACTTTTAAGATTTACTTACTAGAAATTTTTAAATTTTATTTCAAATATCTAAATAAAGTCTTAAATAAATATATTCTTCCTGCAAAGAAATATTTCTGAAAAATATTAAGTCTACCATACTATTCCAAAAATGGCTCCGCTGCTACCTATGTAATCAGGTTTGCTCTGTACCTCTGACATACGACACCTCCTTGGAAAGCATTTTATTCTGCACCCTGAGTCTTGGCAGAAAAAGAATTTGCAGTTTTCGTATGACCTTTAAAAATCTCTGCCACATCACGAACACCTTAAGCTTCAAGACTTAACCAACAACGTGATTTCAAATGTTCTCTCTAGATTCAGACTTCTGGATTTTTAAAACTTAACAGGTCCCCACTAAAGTCAAGGTGGCAATATTACTAATATTATTTTATTATGATTAGTTTCTGACACAGAAGTATTTTACATAATAAGCAGTAATATGACAGTTTGTTAACTTTCTCAATACAGTTTCATAGCTTGATATGATGACTGGCACAGAATTTTCTGATAATATATATTGGATACATTAACGAAGAAATTAATATGAATATTATAAAACATTTGGTCATTTTGATTCAGGCAATGTCATATGAGTCCATATGATAGCATATAGATATTTTAAAAATCCCAGGGGCGTTTATCAGTCATAGTTCTTGCTGAAAACTAGTAGACACCTACTGTGGTTGTCTAAGGCAGTGTTCACAGAATGTAAGACAGGCTTGGCAAAGGAGAAGCGACTGAGAGCTTTGGGGTGAGCCAGCAGGAGAAGGATCCCATTGCCCTAAGTCAGTCCTGGGCTGCGTGCCGCTGACATCGTCACATTCTGGCCGTCACCGGGTACCACTGATGTACCCGAAGCAGCTCTTGCAGGCTACCCCAAGATTTTATTAATTTCTTCCTCTTTGTAGCATTCACTCAAGTAACAAGAGGAGAGAAGAGAGAGTTTTCTGTGGCAAGAGTTTGATTGATTAAACGTAGATCACATGCCGGAAGCTTGGCTCCCAGGATTTTTCCTCTCACATTCTCTAGTGGGAGAGGGGCACTGCATCTCACTGGGATTACACACAATAGAGATTACTCCATAAATGACAGAGAGGGTATTTTAAGATGTAGGACATAGTATGTTAAGGAGACTATAGTTATAGATGGTGTGTGTGTGTGTGTGTGTGTGTGTGTGTGTGTGTGTACAGGGCACAGGTAAGGTTGTAGGACATTCACAGGATTGCAAAACTTCACTAAAGGTATGAATCTTACTACATCACTTATCACAGCAGGTCACTGGCTGTTTCCTCAAGTGAGTTCCTTCAGGTAAGGGAAGATAAATAGATTCTTTAAAGAGTGAAATTAATTATATTAACTATATTAATAATACAACTTGTGTCTCCTGTACTTGATGCATAATATGTACCCTATTTTATATAAAAATTTACACATATATGATTTTAAGATGCTCTTTTGGCATTTCCCATCTAATTATTTTTTTAAGATCCTATCATGAGGGGCACCTGGGTGGCTCAGTTGGTTAAGCGACTGCCTTTGGCTCAGGTCATGATCCCGGGGACCCAGGATCGAGCCCCACATCGGGCTCCCTGTTTGGTAGGAAGCCTGCTTCTCCCTCTCTCACTCCCGCTGCTTGTGTTCCCTCTCCAGCTGTGTTTCTCTCTGTCAAATAAATAAATAAAATATTGAAAAAAGAAAGATCCTATCGTGATAACCCCTAATCAAAGAGGACTTATGAAAATTAAGCGATAATTGTATTTTGTTGATTTCAAATGATCGTTATCCTGAAATGTCTTTGAGTCATAAATGTCCCGCAGTCCCAATGTTCCCACTTCATGCTGGAATGTTACCCAATAATCATCTGTGCCTTAAGACCTGAAAACTGATCTAGTAATGCTCAGCAGTGGGCCTTCAGTTGCCTTTTTTGTTGTTTTTAATAGAAATACATTATCTTTACTACTCTAGTAACCTTCTTTATAAATTGTTGTTTTGTATTTGTGGTGTGTATAAAAATGAACGGTAGGACACAAATCATATTTGAAAGTTCCAAGTTCAGCCAAAAATTCAATTATGTAAATTAGAAAACAAATGCCAGGCAATGAAAGCTAACCACTCAATGTTCCTTAACTCAGGTCAGGGGTAGGGGTGGACGGCTATAAAGAAGGAAAGGAAAAGAGCTTTGCTTTATTAGCACTGGGAGGAGGATAAATATTTTTTCCATTCAGTCTTGTGGTAATAAGGATCATCATTGGCAGCGCCTCCCATCCTAAATATACCTACAGCCATCATTTGAGTCATTGATCTGCAAGTGTGCTTTGTACTCTCAAGGTGGCTATGCCTCACAGAGGGCCCTGTTCTCTCATTCGTGTGGGTATAGATTTGTACTGCTGAACAAACAAAACAAGGCAGAAAACAAGCAATCAATGAACCCTGGGGGTAGGGCTTAAAAGACAGACCACTGGATGATGGCTGGGCACTAGCACACAGACCAAAGGGTTTATTCTGTGAATGCACACTTTAGTTTGAAAAAGATCTTTGGAAAACTGTGTTTAGATAGAACTTAAGAGGCAGCTATTTTTTTTTATTTTGTTTTGTTTTAATACTGGCTTTATGGATTCTATGAGACTCAAGAGCTGTATGTACCTCGGGAGCTGCTTCAGAGGCTGAATCAGCAGTCCTCATCACCTTACCTTGAGCATCATAACATTTCGTTTGAACACACTGATTTGCCACATAATTAAGGAACAGATGTCTGTGCTAAGAAACTGTTTTTGTTTGTTTGTTCATTTGTTTGCTTGTTTAATCATTGGCCTAGTTCAAGTGAATACTTCATTTTACAGTTGAAAAAAGAGAGGCTGAAAGGTTTAGTGGACCAAGAACCACAGCTGGTCTTCATAGAGCTGGGACACGAATCTTATTCTTCTGTCCTAGCCTATGCGCTCACTACCAGTTAGTAGTGAGTTACTCAAGTTACTCAAGTTACTTTTTATTCAATTCACTAAATCCTAGTCTTTCCATCCTTGATATTCCCAAAGCACTCTCAGTAGATAAATTTGAGAAAGAGATCTTGAACTCTGAGTTATTATTAAGTAAACAAGGACATTTGATATAAGATATATTTGATATTTGATATATTTGAATGATAAAGATACTTATAACTTTAGAGTGATTAAATTGCAAAAGAATAAGAAGATATGTATGAAACTCTGCTCTTAAAATAAGTGGCCAGTGACTTTTAATTTTCCTGTTACACTTTAGGGAAAGATCTATAAAGAAAAGAATATTTCTATGCACAAAGAATAATGGCTAAGAAGAGGAAAACTGTTGCAAGTAGAGGAAAGAGCAAAAAGATGGGAAAACATGTTAAGTGCACTGATGTATCAATGAGGGAAGAAATTAAGGTCAGTGAATGATTAAAGTAAATGTGTTCAGATGATACTGACAGACCATTTGGGATACAAGACATGATTCATATAAGGTACAATGTTGCCACTGTAAGAATGCTGACATATGAGGAAATGATAAATTCCCAGAATGCTTTTCTGTCCACAGGTTAATACCTAAGGTCTTCCTGTATAGGAAAAAGTTTAAGTGATCTTTTGTAGACAGTTATTTCTCTACTGTAACCATGAGGACCATAAGCCATTTGCCAGATAAGAGGACAGTTTATGTCTCTGCCCTCCCTAAATGACATGCATATTTTACTACAAGCTCCTGCCTGTCTGGTCTGTCTCAGTAACTGATGGACCTCTGAGCCCAGGCAACCATGCCATTCAATTTTAGTCAGTCAGGCTCCATTTTTCATCCTGTTTTCAGGTCACATTTGTTTTATTTAAAGCAGTTGTGTTAGATCAGCTAAAACCCAAAGCATTCAATGAAAGCCTTAAACATGTGAGCACAATTTCACAGAAATATCTCTGACTCAAAGCTTTAATATAAAGCGCCGCACATTCACACACATTCCATCAGTATACAGCTCAGAAGGACTGCTTAAGTAGGTGACAGTCATCGGTGCTGTCAATTAACACTACAGGTCATTTGAATAAGGTCAAGATTAGAGAAGCTATAGTGTTTTATCACAGTTTTCTGTGTTTTTTTTTTAATACTTTATTTTTAAAAGCAGTTTTATGTTCATAACAAAACTGAGAGGAAGATAGGTAGATTTTTCACATATCTGCAGAGCATCCCCCAGTATCAGTAACAGTCCCTCAGACTGGGTATTTTTTACCGAGGATGAAATTGCATTAACAGATCATAATCACTCAGAGTCCATAGTAAACTATGGATTTTCTGTTTTTTTTGTTTTTTTTTTTTAAAGATTTTATTTATTTATTTGACAGAGAGAAATACAGCTAGAGAGGGAACACAAGCAGGGAGGGTGAGAGAGGGAGAAGCAGGCTTCCCGACGAGCAGGGAGCCCGATGTGGGACTTGATCCTGGTTCTCCGGGATCATGACCTGAGCCGAAGGCAGTCGCTTAAGCAACTGAGCCACCCAGGCGCCCCGGATTTTCTGTTTTTTAAGGGAAATTATTGTAAGCTAAAAAATAGTCCTGATTAATATTTTTTAAATGGGAAACCTAACTTTGGGCCCTTCTATTTTTCTTTCACTATAATTATGCCAAATCTAATCACTAATACTCTAAAAAGCAACTAGGGGAATGAACAGAACAAAACAACTGACAACTAGAATATCCTAGTAATTTAATATAATGTGATTGCTTAAATCGTTAACACCTGCTTGACCTGAGGACACATATTCAAATCGAAAAGCATTGTTGTGACATGAAAATTTGGAAAAACAACATGGAAAATTTACATGATACTTGTTTTCTTTGAAAGAGAAGTTGAAATTATCAGCCCTCTGACATCGCATGGGCATCAGCATTAGCAACATAACCATGGCACAGCCAAAAAGCAAAATCAGTGGAAGGAAGACCCAGATATGAGGACTAACAGGGAAATAAGTGGAAGCTAAGAAGAACAGCATCTAGGGACAGCGATAAATTTGATATATGCCTAAAAGGCAGAGATAAGAGGGGACTTTGTGGTCTTTGCACTTTGTTATTGATCTGCTTGCTGAGCTATTTAATGTTGTCTGGTAATAATACATTATTTCCCCAGCTTCATTCTTAAAATGTGATAGTAAAAATTAATAGAGTAAAGACTTCTTTTCTCCTTTCTTGTGCATTTTTACTACACTGCCATTTGTCACGGGAATAGTAGGAAGCTACACACATTATAATAGCCCTCTTATGAGCTATGATGATTAGTAGTTTGGACATCACCAGAACGGTGTGGATAAGACCGACAAGTTAGCAAAGAGCCTTCATCCTTCATTTCTCTCGAATTCTAAGTATCCTTGACTGCATGCATTTGTGGAGTGAATATAGACTTTGGAGTCAGACAGACCAAGCTTAGGCAAGTTATTTAACCTCATTCAGCTCATCATAAAATGGGAGAAAAAATGGGAATAATAAGATATAAGTCATAAAGTCATTGGGAGGATTATAATAATGGAATTGTGCCGAGGAGGTGTTTAATAAGCACCCAACACTCACAATATGGTAGCTCTCATTATCTCTAAGGAAGCAGACCATAAAAAATAAATATTTATAAATCAGTGTTCTAAATCCTGATTGTGCATCAGAATCACCTGTGGAAATATTTTTAAACTAGAGATGTCCTCCAAGAAATATTTATTCAGTAGGCTCATCACAGCCATTTCTATGTTTCAAAGAGCTCCATGGGTGCACTCTCTGATCAGCCAGGGGTGATAGACAGTCTTATAAAAGTATTTTCATCATCAAAGGAGAACTCAAAACTTGAAAAGTGGAGAAGACTTTAATGAAGAGTCAGCCACTCTTCTGCTCCCCTGCCAACTGCCATCGCATTGTATGCACCACAGAGAAAATGTCACATACCTGCAAATGCTGGCAGCTGCATCAGATAAATATTTTAACCAACTAGGAGACAACTGAGTAAGTTAATCTCCGTATGGCTGTGCATTGCTGGCTCGGTGAGGCCTGCAGTCAAAAATTTTAAAACAGGAGCCTGAACTCAAAACATCTGCCTTGGATTCAAGAACTGTAAATATGACAGGTGCAAATTCCTCATACACTCCGCACACAGCGCTGTCTTTCTCCACCAGCTCTGCCCTCCCAGTGTGTTTCTGAGCAGCATCTGCAGCCTGACCAGCTTCACAACATAGCAGAGTAAGGAGAAGCCAATATTAAGCTGAATGCCGTCATGTCTCTCAGACCACAGTGATGGAAGAATCAGAAACGAGAGAGGATGGTAGAGCAGGAGCAAAAGAGCTCAGAGCAGCTGAGTTCGACTCTATGATTTCATCAAGAACTATGTAGTCCGTTTAAGGTAACATTTAGGCTTTTATTCTGTGGATCATTTTTCCACATGAAATGAAGGAAACATATCACTTTAGTAAATATTACTTTCCTTGGATACTATTAGGAATGTTTGGTTAAACCACTACCATAAACATGTCAAAACAAACCTGTTAGAGACTTAGGAATATTCTCCATTCAGTCATTAATAAGACGAATAGCAGCAAGACTTATATATGTGCCAGACATTTTTTCCAAGTGTTATTCACGTATTAATTCATTTGATCTTAACAATTACCCTCCAGAACAGGCAATTTTTTATACTCTTTTGAGGTGTGCCACCCAGATTCTCCTTTAGGAAAGAAGGACATATTCCCCCCAGCTACTGGAAGACGGCCCTCAGCTATGAGCTGTCTTTGGAGAGTGCCTTGACTGAGGAATGCTGCTTCACCCAAGGCCATACCTCCTTCCGGGAGCAGCCCTGAGCCAGTGACTAATTATAATGTTGGTGTAAAGTCCCAATCCTCTTGCACCAAGCTGGGAAAATGCACTGCTATACCAGTTCCAGACCTTTCCACGGGTTGGCTGCAGATTTCCTTGGAATTGCATCAGAGCTTAACTTCTTTTTCCGTCCAATCCAACTTTTGTACCCATATTCCCTAATCAATGTCCTGAACAGTAGTCTCTGTCTCAGTGTTTACTTCCCACAGGATATAATCTGCAACAAGCCACTAAGGTAATTTGGACATCGTGATAGCCTCTCAGAAATAGACATCTACCTGACATGTGTTACTGATGCTGCTGAACATGTCACTCAGCATTTCTCATTGCCTCCTTCCCTCTCTACTTTACACTGGACTCTAAGCCTATCATTTCATCTCCTACTGCCTCTGTTTCTATCAGTGTCTGGTTGGTTGCTTAGTGACCATCCAATTCGGTTTTCCTCTGTACGAGAGATGGCATCTTACAGATCATGTATTCCTATGTCTAGCCTATAAATAGTTGCTCATGCTTAGAGTTCAGATTTCTGAGTCCAATAAGTCATAACTAGGTTAACAGGAATACAGACAAGACTGGAAATTTATGCCCAAGTAACTGTCTGTCACTTATCAGCTCAAAGACCAACTTTAGATGGAACTGAAATTTAGATTTTTGTTGTTTCACTAATTTGCTAATTTCAAGATTGTAAAGTCATTTTCATTGTTTTACACTAACTTCCGAATTCTAAAGAGTTGTAAAAATGTTATTCTGCATAATCTCTTCTATTGACTCTCATTATTTTCTCTGTCCAGTATACTGCTTTCTGCTGAATCTTTTTTGATAGATTAATTTTTACTCATACACCAATCATATAATACTGGTTGGGTCACCATGGTATTACATTACATCCATCTCAGATGGCTACAAATGATAACTCAGGAGTGAGAATTTGATCTGTGGCAGGCCAATAAGATTCCCCCCACACCGCCCCATATTTTCCAAGCTAGAACTGAGTAAGAACATTGCTGCAGCTCTAAGATACAGCCATCATGCACCACATCCTTCTCTGCAATGTGAGAGAATAAAGACTATGAAGATGAAAGAAAGTACCAAAGATGACAAATACTTAATTCCAGTGGTTCTTTAGGTTCAACTATGGCTCTCTTCCCAAAAATGAATTCATTTAGCCTTGATTTCATTAACTCCCCAATTACTTCTCATTAAGGATTAATCTCAAGCTCCCTACCATGATATGCAAAGGCCTCCACAATATTTATCTAAGCTAATATTTAATTTTATCCTTACCACCCATTTGTAAGCCATCCTGTCCTCCACTACCCTCAGTTTCTAGTAATATCATCAAATGCCTACATGGTGATTCAGGATTCAGCATTGACTGTGCCTTCTCTGAAGAGAACTCCCCAATTCCTCCTGTTAGAAGTAGCCATCACTCCCTCATGTTCTGATGAACCTAACATCATTCATTTATGAGTCTGTGTCCATTGCTATCTACAGGTCATAGAAACTGAGGTGTGAAGAGAATATTGAATCTAAATGGAAGAAAAATGTGCCTTGTACATATTCACTCAAAAGCTCTATGCATAAGTTATTGATTTGGATCTTTCTTTCTTTCTAAGATATACACCAAAAGCCATAAATTTCCCCGGAAACAATGACTTCTGAGCATTTCACAAATTTTGAAAAGTTGTGTTTTTATTTTAATTTGGTTAAAATATCTTAAAATTTCTTTTGAGACTTCCTATTTGACCCAGATATTATCTAACTTCCAAGCATTTGTGGATTTTTCAGCTACCACCTGCTATTGATTTCTAGTATAATTTCATCATAGACTACTCTTTCTCCATAGGTCCTGGGTTCCCTCAAGATCTTTTTCTTTGTCCTTGGTTTCCTGCAGTTGGAATATGACATGCCTACCTGTGACTTTCTTTGATATTTCTACTTTTTGGTATTCCTTGAATTTCCAGGATCTTTGGCTAGGAACTTTGGTTTGATGTTTACTGTAGCACTAGGTGTCAGAGGCTTCAGTTTCCTCTCATGTTTTTTTGTTTTGTCTTTTTAGAGAGAGAGAAAGAGAGACCTAGAGGGAGAGAACATGGAGGGAGGTGGTGGCAGAGAGAGAGGAAGAAAGAGAGAATGGGGCTTCATCGCATGACACTGAGATCATGACCTGAACAGAAATCAAGAGTCAGACACTTAACAACTGAGCCGCCCTTGTGCCCCTCCTCTGATATTTTTGATGTTGTTTCCTCTCTTTACTTTGGACTGCCTTAAGTCTTTCTCCTTAGAAGAGTTTGTCTTCCAGCTCTTTCAGGTGTTATCCATTGTTATTACACTGGAACATTGTTAGTGTATTGGAAATCCTATAATCGTATGACTAGGTATTAGTCTTTTTATAAGTCTGTGACCTTCACATTGTTCCTTTATCCCATGCTCCTTACTCTCTTCTCTGGCTATATTGTTCCCAGGCTATTTCCTTGAAATTTCCTCTAACTCCTGTTGACTTTTTTTTTTTCTCTCTCTCTCTTCCTTAAGGAAACCTTAGGGAAAGGAAAACTGGAAAGGGCTAGAATAGAGAAGCATGCCCTTCTTTGAATTGGGATAGCTCTCTAGCATTTTCCCTGGACAGCAGCCCTTTATTCCTCCCTTCTGCCTGCCAAAACTAGAAGTGAAACTAGAGGGCTTTTTCACCATCTACAGTCATGAACCTGGTACAGTTCCTGAAGGTAAAGGCCACCAAAGTCTGAGGATTATATGTTATAAAGAAAACCAATAAAAATTTGCTAGAAAAAGCCATACCAATGGTGACATTATTCAGGAGGCAAACAGATCCTCTCATCTTCTGATCTTCAAAGTTTCAGAAACACCTTAAAATAAATTTCCAGAAATGTGATGGATTATATATACAGGAAGTTATATGTAAAGTACTTTAGGGGCTATGATTTAGTTTTCTTTAAATACCAAATTCTTTCCTAAATTGTATAACTTAATGCAACATTATTCTGCTATGAATATTTGTGCTGATTATTTAATATAAGATTAAGTTCCATTACACACACACACACACACACACACACACACACACACACACGAAGTTTGGTTTTCATGTGTTTTAGAAACTTTGGAGAATGTCTTACTTATAATAAAACATTACCATCTAGTGGTATTAATTTCAAACTGCAGGCAAAATATCCTATAGGATCTTATATTTAGAAACTGTTTCAGCTATAACACTTTCATTCTCTCCTACAAACATGGTGCAAAGAACTATTGCTGCAAGAAATAAGATCTTTTTTTTTTTTGAAATAAGATCTTTTATGCTGAGCAACTTACACTCTAAAAATGAAATACGTAAATCCGTTACACTATAATAAATGCTGTAATAAAAGTTTATAAGGTAATCTATTCATTAATCGGTCCAATTGTTATTTGTTAGCACCTACCATGCATCAGATATTGTTCTAGACACTGGGAATGCATCATTTAAAAAGGCAAACAAAAAGGCTGCCTTCCTGATGTTTGCGTTCTAGAATAAAATAAGGTAGAGGGACACCTGGGGGGCTTAAGTCAGTCAAGTGTCTGCCTTCAGCTCAGGTTGTGCTCTCAGGGTCCTGGAATGGACCCTTTGTAGGGCTCCCTGCACAGCGGGAAGTCTGCTTTCCCACCTTCCTCTGCCCCTCCTCCCACTCACGCTCTCTCTCTCATCATCAAACAAATAAATAAAATCCTTAAAAATAATAAAAGAAGGTAGAAAATGAATTAAAAATGATAGTATGGTGTGTTATAAGTCTATGATAATTTAAAGAAAATCAAAGGCGGCAGAGAATGCTAGAAATAGAAGTAGTAAAATTAAATAGAGTAATTAAGGTAAAATATGCTGATATCTTTGCTGACATCTAAACAAAGACTTGAAGAACATGAGAAAGTAAGCCCTGCCACTCTTTGAGAAAAAGCATAAGAAAAAGCAAGTGCAAAGCCTCTAGTGCAGAAGCTTCCTTGGATAGCATGTTTGAAAAACATTATGCAAGCGCTTTCAGCTGGAATGGAGTGAACAGGAGGGAAAGGAAAAGAAAAAAGTTCACAGAGATAACAGGGAAGACAGAACATGTAAAGCCGATCAGACTGCAAGGATTGGACTTTAAAAGCAATGTAAAACCACTGGGAAGTTTTGATATCTGTCTCATGTTTTTAAAGATTTTATTTATTTATTTATTTCACAGACAGCAAGATCATAAGCGGGGGAGGAGAGAGGGAGGGGGCAAGCAGAGCCCAAAGTGGGGCTATATCCCACAACCCTGAGATCATGGCCTGAGTCACAGTCGAGAGTCTCACATTTAACCAACTGAGCCACCCACGTGCCCCTGTGATAAGAATAAAACATAAGATGAAAAGGCCATAAATAAAAAGACCTTTAAGATAGTGATACACAAAATGCCAGTTAATAGCTAGATAAAAAGTTTGTGCCAAAACATGAATAAATGTACTGTTCCCTGAATTGAGAAGGTCTTACTAAGGAAAAATGTTGACAGAACTAAACTGTATGTGTAGTGATATTGTTCATTTATGTTATTATCGTACACTCTTGATCTCCTCATGGACCAACATGCTATTCAATGGTCCCTACTTTGAGAAGAACTGCTTTATGACATTATTGCAATAATCCAAGTAAGAGATTGGGAGGTCTTAGACCATGGTAGTTGTATGGGAGAAAAGAAATGGCTCTTCATATATAAATATAGATATATAGATAGATATCTGGATGGCCACACCCTTATCAGATTAACTGTGGGGAATAAAACAAAGAAAAAAGTCCAAGAGGATATCACTTTTTGAGTTTGAGAAACTGGAGCTGCATTTACTAAGATGGGAAATACAGGAGATGGGACAAGATTGGGGAGAAGTCAGGCTTTCAGTCTGGGGCATATTAAGTGTAAATGTCCAAAGGGAGATAACAAGTAGGCAGTTAGGTATATGATCCCAGAATTTAAGGGAAAGGTCTGACTAGCATATACCTATTTATATACTACCAGCATGTACATGGTGTTTAAAGCCTAAAGATTAGATGAGATCTCCAAGTAAAGGAGTGATGTCTATTCTATTTATATAGACTGTAGTGACACAAGAACTGAGCTCTGGGACACTTTGAAATTGAAAGTCTAAAACAAGGGCTGACAAACTATGGCCAGTAGGTCAAATCTAGCCCATTTTCGGACAGCCCACAAGTGAAGAATATTTTTTACGTATATTAAGAGTTAAAAG
>PITA01021996.1:0-31403 GCA_004023965.1 Spilogale gracilis | reverse complement strand
GGGGAGGGGGAGGAGGAAGGAGGGGGAGGAAGGAGGAGGAGAAGCAGAGGAGGAGGCTCTCCCTCACCCCAGCCCCTGCCAGCCTCGGGCCCTTTCTCCTATACCCGGCTCCCTCCTAGCTGCAGAAGTCAGTTCCTCCCACGGACCATGGATCACTGTCCCCGGAGAGGAGGCTGGCCATGTGAGAGCAACCCTTACCGATCGGTTCAAAATGCCTGCATCTAATCCTTTCACTCAAGAGGAACACGTGTAAATCCTAAACGGACTCTAGAGAGCTCCATCCAACACAGTTCACGGACCTGAGGCTGAGCCATCGCCCCAGAGAGGACTTCTCACCACAGCATCCTCTGTCCATACTGGCAAGGTCTACAACTGTGACCCCCCCTGTGCTGTGGACCTCCCCTTTGTTCAAGCAAGTGAGGCTCAAGAGTCAACGAAGCACTACTACTTGAAACATTTGCGGCTTTAAAAATTGCAACATGAAAGTATGATGGGGGGCGAGAAAGGCTTTTAAAAAAGTGTTAAGCTGATCATTCCAAGAACCCCTCCCACTGACTTTATATGGACCAACTTCCCTTGTCCCCAAGCCCCCCACCACCTCCAGACCCCAGACTGCATGTGTACAATCACTGCGAGCTGAGGCCCTCTGTTCATCCCGCAACCAGAAAGGTGCCAAATATGAGTTTCTATGAGCTCCCAACTTCTTGAAACATATGCTAATTTTCCCCGCTTCCCCTGAAAAAGAAGCATACGTGCGTAAGTAGATAGCAATTATTTAATCTGCAAAGGAAACACGAGGACGGAGAGATTGTTTTCCAACTACCCACAAACATGGTTCTTGTGCTAGCAAACCCCCAGCGGAATCCAGAGACAATCGAGCAGCTGCCCGGTACTCACCGTGGCTCTTCCACTAGCTGAATGGCCCCGGACTCCCGCTCCGGGTCCCATTCCCAGTTTTTTTTATACAAACACATGTCCAAGTTGTTTGGATCCGGTTGCCACAGGCAACCAAATAGCAGAGAGTGAGCTAAGGAAACCACACCCTGCGTCTCCGGCCCGCCTCTGCCAAGGCTGGTGAACTCTCACTCAGAACTAGGTGCACTTTGGAAGCCGGCCTCCAAACAAAGCGGATCGCTCCACAGGCAGGCAGAATGTTCTGGGTCCGCTGCAGCCCCTGCCCGGGCCGGCCCTCGCACAGACCCCCTCATCTCCAGGGAGTCAACGACTAAAAGCGAGTGGGTGGCATTCTCCGGCAAAGACAGTTGCCTGAGACAGTCGTGCCACAGTTCAGAGGATCAGCGAGACCAGAGAGTGGTCCATAGCGGCACTTTCTCCCCCAAAAGACAATCGGGATGTTCCCTTATGTAATCGGGGTAGAGAGGAAAAGCAGAGACACGGGGAGACCAAGGTCTGTCTCAGTGAGAGCACGCCGAAAATCACTCGCCCTCACTTGTTCTTGCTGGTCTCTCACAAGTCACATAAAACCCTCGTCTTATTAGCTTTTCCATACTGAAATTGTGCCTTCAACAAAGATTTACTTTCTTAAGAGTTAAGAGCCGAGTAGAGAAACCAACTAAGTCTCCAGTAGCAATAAACGCCAGGAAACTGAATTATCAGTGGCTCCTAAATGCCATTTGGCAGGAAATCAGAATCTGTAAGATTAGACAGCACCGGCTTCCTGCGTGGCAAGTAATCATGGCTGCCTTAGCCCTCCAGAGACTATCGTCCTGGACCATATGGGGACATCCCTCCTCCTCCCTCACAGAAGTCTCTATTCAGAATAGAACCTGGAGCCATGCTCCTTTTTGTATCATTCTTTTGACGTCTTCTGAGGAGGAAATGGCCTCCCAGTATGTCTATATGCTCCACATGCCAGCAGTCCCGTCTCGTGCTCCGTCGGAGCCCTGGCATCATGGCAGAAAGACAGGTGTCAGGGACCTAAGGGCAACCGCCGCCAGAAAGCACCGGGAGGTCCTTCAGGTATGCGGAGCTTTGGCGAGAACGAAAAAGCACACAGTTCACGGGACCCAAGAGATCTCACTTTCAAACTGTCACTCTGCCAATGCCAAGGTCTTCACTCATTATTTCCATGGTTCTAGAACACGACTCGCTCGAAGTTTCTGCACGTCCAGCTGGGGAACTAACCCACGGCCCACCAGCTGGACACGCAAGCAACAATATAGGGTCCTGAAGCGGGCAGAAGGGAACTTAAACAGCTCACCCCGAGTTAGGGGTGCCCTGTGGAGAGTCCCACCTCTTCGAGGTTTCGAGCGCTGGCTTTTAGGCACTGTGAGTTTCTCTTTCTGCGGTAGGAAAGCCCAGGGCCATCCTCTACCCCCCTGCACCTCCACTCCCCTTACACCCACAGCCCGCACCCAGAGGGACGGATTTCAAGGGACAGATCCTCTTAGAACTCATCTCCATAGTTGACTCAAGCCTTTTTCTTGTGTGTGTGTGGAAAGGCTTATTTGTCAAGATAAAATAGGCACTTCTAGGAACGTTAGCTCTTATTGCCTAATAAGTAAACAGGCTGGAATCGCTTGAGGCATGTTAACAATGCCGATGTCAAATTCATGAACTTTAGTACTTTTTTTGCAATGATTCCAATGAAGTCGAACTCTGGGTAACCTGAACTAGCTTACCTCGTGTTTTTCTAAATTTAGGATTATTGGGTCCTGAACTATTTCACGCCCTCAGGGCAGCGTGCTTAGGAGGAAGCTGGATGAGAAAGTCCCATGTCAAAACTCTGCATGAGCAGCTAACAGCTCGGAGAAAACAGCGGATGGATGACAGCTGGGACACACAGAGGTTCCCGAAAGATGGCCAGCACTCTGATGTGTGGGCTCCCCGAAAACGAGCCACTGTGAAATTCTGACTTCAGGAGGAGGAAAATGCTTTGCGCCTCCATTTCCCCTTTGTCAGAAATCAGGGAATGGAGAAAAATGAAGATACCATTTTCACCTCTTTCCAGGCTCTCTTTAATCTTACTGAATTAACATATTCTTAAAGCGTTTATCTCTTAGGGGACACTTTGTTTTTTCTTATCTCCCTACCCAGGTCGCCTTCTAACCTTCCAAAACTTCCAGATCTGTTTCCCCTGACCTGTGGCTGTTATCTGGGAAAAGGCACTTCATCAGTCATCACACGAAGCCCCAGGTACAAAGCTACTTCCCTTCCTGCGGCTCTTGGCCTGCTCTGCGGCTATGTCTGCCCTCACGCAGCTCTTGGACTAAAAGTCTGCAAATTCCCAGGGACCCTGCCTCATGTCCACTAAGTCACATGCTGTGACCATGGATGGACAGATGGGGGGGGGGTTAAGTCACCGCCACTAAGAGATTTGTTTTCAAAAACCGGGACACAGCTCTTGCCACCCTAAGGTGCTGAGGTCTGACCCTCAGTCGTTCAGAGACTTAGCAGGTTCAAATGCGGTTGGACACGTGACTAACTGATCACATTTTAGAGACTGATTCCCTGGATGGGAGACTGACTTTCTTGCCATGCCTGCTTCAAAAGACACATCATTCTTCACTTAATAAGTAAGCTTCCTCTTTTAGAAAATTCCTGAACTACATCCAACATGCTAAGAGGTGCCTACATAAACCTCAGGATCTCAATAGGAAGTTCTGGCTTTGATGTCATCACGTATACATCAGAGAAACTCTCATTAGAGAAGACTCAATTTCTCTTCAATAACTTTGCTTGTGTTTTTATATGGATTTTCTCACGTATTTCTTGCTAACGTCCACTTTCCCCCTCATGCCCGAGTGGCTCAAAATCGGAAGGTTTAAGGAAGCAAGTGAATATTAGGGCAAAGGAGCATTCTTCGACGTGCTCTCCCTGAGTGGCGTAACGTACAGCATAAACGAATTGCAACCCAGAGGGAAAAATAATTCAGGTTATTTCTGGTCTGTTAATTGCTAAGTCCAACATACCAGTCCATCAGTCACCCCATGTATAAATATCGGCTTCCAAAGAAAGTGTATTGCTTTCCTGAGAACCTTCGACAAATGCAGCGAAGCCTTTGCCGATGACACACCAACTTGCTCCAATGAGACGGGAGTTCATGAGTCATGGCTGAAAAGTGGTTTTTCATAGAATTTCATAGAAAATCAGAAAGTGGTTTTTTTCCCTTAAAAACAGAACATGTACGAAACGATTCAGTGCTATTTGCAACTTTGCTCGTACGCCGCATTTACAGAAAAACCCGTAAATGTCTTTTGGGTTACAGGTCTGCAGGTTTAGAGTCTGTCAGGTAACGGGAGGGTGTGATAGAGATTATTCAACAATTACATGCCTAGTTGTGGTAAAGATGTTGTTGGTGGTTAGGCGGTCCTTAGAAGTATACAATGCTCCAGTTTAACCCGTGACCAATTCTTCTGACGACCATTTTTCAGTTATTTTAAGAACCCAACCCAGTCTGATTGCTTGCTCACCCCACCGTGTCATTTTCTATCCCTGTCCCCCCCCAAAGACTGCTGGGTTTGTGTGACCCTCAACTTTCAACTTGTAGAGCCATGGGTAAAGGAATTGAATCTGCGTAATTTTGCAGCCTGAGAGTGTTCAATAACAACAGCACAAATTCTTGTCCTTGAAATGTCCTCTCATTATAGGAATAGCCACTGAAAGCGGATCCTGATCCAATGATCTGAGCCTCTAATTTGTCCATACAAAACCCATTTCAGGGCAACGTGCAATGTCTTCTTGCGAGGACTTCTCTCCTGTCTGCTTTCATAGACCTATAAACTTAATGCAATACAAAACGCAAAGTAAAACCAGAGGTTGGTATATTGCGAACAGGTCACCTTTGAAGAGTATTTCCCTAATCTGACCCTTCAAGAATAAACAAAACGGGGAGTTCGTCTACCAATTCCCATGTGTTCAGGGTCCACTGGAACAACTGGTACAGCTGAACGGCTGGCCTGCACCCAGAGAATGTGTATGTTGGCTGATTATCACAACCTCGGGCATGCGCTACTGTCTTTGCAAAATGGCTCCTGGAAGGGGGGGAAAGGCAGCTCTTCAATATTCGGGAACAAGAAAGACACTGGGTATTAATTCATTAAAGCACAGCATGCTTTGCAGCGCATTTGTTTTAAAATATGTGAGGAGAAATTTCCCAAAGTATTTTCATTATTTAAATTTTGATGAGCAGGGCCCCTGGGTTGCTCAGCTGGTTAAATATGTGCCTTGGGCTCTGGCTGGGATCCTGGGGTCCTGGGATCGAGTCCCCACATCAGGTTCTCTGCTCAGTGGGGAGCCTGCTTCTCCCTCTCCCTTCTGTGCCCTCCCTCTCATGTAAATAAATGAAAATGTATTTTCCAGAAGACTGCCACCAAAAATTACTTTGTCCCATAATCTGAAAGCCAGAAGATGGGCCAAAGTGCCCGTTTCTAAGAGAGGGGACCGCTCCTTAGGCAGAGGGTGAAAAGAGCCACGGTGACATTCCTGGCTTTGGAGGAAGACAGGCCAGCAGGGTGACCTCAGAAAGCCGGGCTTTCTGGGGAAGATGGCTTGTCCTCCAGTCCTTTGGCCCCTGATCCACGGGCTTCCTTCATGCCAGATTACAAAACGAGACGACGACTCTCATGGTCGCGACATTCTAGAGATTCTGAGACGTTGCCCCTTTTCTGGTAAGAACAATTCCTAATGTGTCACATCAAAAAGATCATAGGTGTTTCTCCACAGTGGTATTAAGCCCACCGCTCAGGAAGTAGAAGATGTGGTGAGTCATCATGGACCTTCTCCCTCCGGCTCCGCATTCAGCTGCCCTTCCCTACACACCTTAAATGTGATTTAAAGCAGTCAAGATGAACATTCCTGTCTTACAAATAACCAAGAACTGTTCCCGCCCCCCACTCCCTGCAAAGCCTTTCCTTGCACAATCTCTCGCAATTTCACAGGATGTCCTGAAATAGAGTCTTATGTTTAGATTAAACAAACAAACAAACAAACAAACAAAACCAAGCCACTCACACTGCCTTCTGTCTCTGAAACAGCAGTAGAAAGCAAGGCCGGAACACAGATGAGCCATGACTGACTGACTCTCTAGACAAGCTTAAAATCATTTCATCAAAATGTGTCTTTTAGTCGCGTAATGGATTCACTGTCCCCAATAAAATCATGCTCGATAGAAGATAAAGAATTTGAAGCTTTACCTGAGTGTCTATGGGAAGCCATGGCTTAGAGACCAAGTCCCGGAGCAGCACCTAGACCCGTCTTCCCCCGACCCCGGCTGATTAGGCTGTGGCTCATTTGTGAACATACATTTAAGGGGAAGCGGCTAACACAAAAATAACCGAGAGCAGATGGCCCACCCCTCCCCAGAGATCACAACCTTAATCCCACTAGAAAATTCTTAACCATTTTAGGTGATCCAAGGGAGAAGAATAGGACCCAGTAAAAATACCAAACACTACATATAAATACCTGCGGGGCTACTCAGCATCCAAATTAGCTCCAGAGCCAGAGAGGCCTCATAGAAAGTCATCCCTGTACCGGAATAAAAGTTGGACTCGGCTCTGGCATAGCTTAACGCTGAGCCACCCTCATTAATCCACTTTATACGCCTAAACTGCTTACACCGGGCCCTAGGAAGAACTCACTTTTGCGCTGCTAACGAGTGAAAGAACTCTAAGAGACAGACTTAGGTTAAGCAGTGGAATTAAAAGGCATCAGACGCTGGGAAGAGTCAAAGAGCCATTCTAGCCACACATCTCCTTAGTGTCAGACGAGAGACAAACACAAGGAAGATACTTTGTCCCACAGAAGAAATCTCCTGCTGGATGAAAATGAAGAGGGTAACCTGACATGTTTTAACAGCCTGAGGACGGCCTCCGAGTCCCTCCATGACCCCGTGCCCATTCCTTCACTGCCCTTATCCCCCCCACTCCGTGCCCTTCACTTGAGCCTCACCTCAGCCTCCGTGCGGGCCTCTGCATCCTCCACACACGCCCACCTCGGACCCCAACACCCATTCCCCTAGCAAAGAGCCTCGCACGGGTGCCCCTCTACCTCCTTCCCGGCTTTGCTCCAACTCACATTCAGGGACGTCTCACCGGATCGCCCTATTTAAAACTGCAACCGTGCTCTCCCCATCCCTACTCTCTAGCTGCTTCCCCAATGAATTCCCCACAATAACTGTCTGCTGGAAAATGTTTTAAAAGAAGCAAAAAGTGTTCATTGAGCCTCATATAAAACCAACACACAGTCCCACCTGGAACCCAGAAAGTGTCTATGGCCACGGAACGTCAAGGAAGGCATCCGACCTCCCTCACACACTGGCCCTGGGGGCTCAGGACATTACACTACCTTGTCTAGAGCACGTCACCGGTTTCAGCCCAGCCCAGGCCGAGCTTTACTTGTCTTCCCAGCCTCCAGCAGCTGAGTCTCAAATGCTTCGTGGATGCATGAATAAGTTTTACAGTTCTTCTTTTTTAAGATTTTATTTATTTGACAGAGAGAAACACAGTGAGAGAGGGAACACAAGCAGGGGGAGTGGGAGAGGGAGAAGCAGGCCTCCCACCGAGCAGGGAGCCGGATGCGGGGCTCGATCCTGGGACTCCCGGATCATGACCTGAGCCAAAGGCAGACACCTAATGACTGAGCCACCCAGGTGCCCCAGTTTTACAATTCTTATGCTCTTCAAATGTTAAATGAAAAAGTTATTCTTGGGGCACCTGGGTGTCATAGTCGGTTAAGCGACTGACTCTTGGTTTCAGCTCAGGTCGTGATCTCAGGGTCATGAGATCCGGCCCCGTGGCAGGCTCTGCGCTCAGCACAGAGTCTGCTGTCTCTCTCTCTGTGTCTCTCCTTCTGCACCTCCAATGCTCTCTCTCTCTCTCTCAAATAAATAAATCTTTTAAAAAAAAGAGAGCGAGAGAGCATGCACATGAGCAGGGGGAAGGACAGGAGGAGAGGGAGAGAGAGAGAGTCTCAAGCAGGCTCCCACTGAGTCCAGACCCTGAGGTGGGGCTCAATCCCCCGACCCTGAGATCAACACCTGACCTGAAACCAACAGTCAGGTGCTTAACCGACTGTGCCATGCAGGCACCCCTGAAAAAGTTATTCTAAAACACAGCTGAAGCTCTGAGTCCTAGTTAACTGGAAAATGCCAGAACAAAAGCTGGGAGGTCACAGGAAAATTTATCATGTGTTTGGTCCAGGAATCAGCCTGGGAGAACGGGGGTGGCCCTGTGCTCCCCACTCCACCATGGCCCCTTTCTCAGCGGCACAATGAAACACTGCAGGGAGACTGGCCAGTTGGGACCACGCGGCGCCCCTGAAATAAAGGTCCGTGTGTCGCCTGGAGGAACCGGAAACTAGACTCGAGCGATGTGCGTTCGGAGGCAGAGCTTTCCCGCAGGAAGTCACTTCTGGCTTCAAGCCCCACATCAGGACAAGTGCAGTAGCTCCATTAGCATTTTGAAAAGTCCCAAGAGAACACAGACAGACGGACAGCCTCACCGAGTTAGCAAGCCAACCGAAAGCTATTTTGTCCGAAACATAGGGGAAAGTACATAAACCAGAGAGTCTCTTTCTGACCCATAATTAATTAGTGGCAGAGGACAAGCCAGTGTGAGCAGGAGCCCGGCCTTGCGGCTGCCCCCACCCCCACCCTGTCCTGCCGGCTGAACCCCCCCAAAGCCTCGGGAAGCGCTCAGGGCCTCAAGTCAGCTTTCACAAACCCCCAACAGAAAAGGCCCTTGGTGAGGGGATGAAGTCTGTCCTGCGGAGGGCTGGTGACGCTGCTTTCATTAGCATCCCCGCCAACTTCCTTCCACATTAACAGTGCGATATGTAATAATCTCCTTAATAATCACTGTGGTGTTTACAAAGCACCTTCATTTACTGTTGGTGGGGCTGGCTGCTGCTTGAGGAACCAATCTCTTCATGGTCTGAGGGCCACGGCCCGGGCCTTCTCTCTCCCGCTCCAGAGGGCACCCGGATGACTTTTCAGGAAACGTTAGGCCTCAAAACCCTGAAGCTTCCTCTTGCATGCAGTCCTTGGGGAACTACTCGCTTCAGAGGTCACCTGTGTGTACATGTCTGTCTTCCAACTACTCTGGGGCTCTACCTCCCTTCGTCTACTGTACAAGGGACACACTGAACAGATGTCCTACTGCGGGGCACGAGCTAGTTTCCTGGTCACAAACAGCATGAGGCAGGGCACGGCAGCCACCGCCACAGACATGAGGGGGTCCCCAAGACACAGCGCCGGCCGAGTTCTGCATGCAGGCTCAGGCAAGACTCGATGGAGGTGAGGACCTGGGACCCAGTCCCCGAAGGACGGATAAGAGGGGCGCTCTGAGGGGCGCCTGGCTGGCTCAGCTGGTTAAGCCTTTGGCTCAGGTCATGTTCCGGAGTCCCAGGATCGAGCCCCACATCAGGCTCCTTGCTCTGCAGGAAGCCTGCTTCTCCTTCTCTCACTCCCCCTGCCTGTGTTGCCTCTCTGGCTGTGTTTTTCTGTGTCAAAGAGATAAATAAAATCTTAAAAAAAAAAAAGAGGGGCACTCTGAGACAAGGCATCAGGAGGCAGCGAGGAGGAAGAAGGGGGTGAGGGAGGAAGGAAGGGAGCCTGGAGGCAGGGAGACAGCCTGGAAGGGTAACTGCTGGGGCCCGATGGGGCATCCGATGGGCCCAGGAAGACGAGGACGCAGAGGGGAAGGCCCGAGTCGTGGCATCGAGAGGGAAAGAGAGACGGGACCCGAGCGTGCGGTGCCTGGGCCGGGAAGCCGTGTTGGCGGGCCTTCCCGCAGCGCAGCCCGAGCCGCACTGCACCCCAGGGACCCCACGGCCCGGGGGGCGCCCACTCTGCGGGCGCTTCGTCTCGCGGCCTGGCTGCTGGGCGCCCTCCTCCCTCCCCTATAGTCTCCTTTGACCAAAGGAATTTCCAAAGGGTTGAAAACGTATTCAGACGATTGGCGCCAGAGGCCAGAGCCTGACACGCACGCGGGGCGGGGTGTGCACACGCAACGGGGCTTCCCGTCCTAGTCGTTCTCACGTCCACCTTCATCCCCCCCAAGCCCACCGCTGACGAAATCACTGCACCAGGGGTTTTCTCCCCCGCAGAACTCTGGCCACTAGGCCCTCCTCCAGGCGCGAGCTGCAAGCACCTAGTCCTGCACTATGATATGACAGGATTCCTCATCCCATGTGCTCCTGCCAGAAAAGGCCCGGTACTTCAGCCTTCTCATGTTCCTGTTGATCTTTAGGGTGGGAAGAGGACTTTTTCTTATTCACAAATCAAATTTTGCAAAGTCATTGCACTTAAATGTCACAATCTGGAGCAAACGTGTCGAGGAGTAAAAGGAGGGAGCCCCCCCAAGAACCACATAGTGGGTGACTTCATCACGTAAGACCCAAAAGAAAGCAAACCCCCTGAAAGCTCTGCCTCCCCAAAGGCTCCCCAAACTTCAGGGCAAAGGAAAAGGGGGGCCCAGGAAAGGCAAAGGCCTGCCACCAGTGAGCTCAGCTACAGGCAGCGGAAGACCCTCTCCAGGGCCAAGCGCCTCGGAAATGCTCGTCACACCTGAGGAGACCTGTCCACCTCACACGTCACCACGGGTCACGTGGTTTCCCTGTAACCCTGGCTCGGAGAGAACAACCGAAACATGCACTCTGGCCTGTGCCAGACGATTTTTGAAAATGTCATTCTAGGATTAAAAAGAGTTTTATTTTTTTGGTTTTTAAATTTTTAAAGATTGTATTTATGTATTTGACAGAGAGAGAGAGAGAGAGAGAGAGAGAGAGAGTGAGTGAGCGAGTAAGGGAACACAAGCAGGGTGAGTGGAGAGGGAGAAGCAGGCTTCCCGCTGAGCAGGGAGCCCGATGCGGGGCTCGATCCGAGGACCCTGGGATCATGACCTGAACTGAAGGCAGATGCTTAATGACTGAGCCACCCAGGCACCCCTAGGAAGTTTTAAAAGTCTCCTGCCCCCCGAATCTGCTCCATAGAGTCTCACCAAGATGTAGGAATGATCCCAAACACAATCCTATAGATATTTTTATGGGCTTCTGACCAGAGATCACCATCAGGACAATCAATGATGAACAAATGATTTTCAAAGTAAGCCACTATGATGACCTCAGATTAAAAAAAAAAGACGTGGAACTTGAGAAAATAAAGAGGAGAATGATAGGAGCAAAAAACAGAAACCAGGAAGCGTCTGAGAAGGAAATATGTAACGTGAATGCAGAATCTCAGATCAGATGAAAATAAATGTTTCATGAAACTGAGAAGCTAGCAGGGATAAATCTTTGTCATATTTTAGGTGTTAAAATTCTCTTCCAGTCTATTTCTACCATCCACTTGTGATATGTTGGTTTTATTTCCATGTTGCCATGTGCCATGACTCAAAACACTCTTTCAATCATGCTAAGTCCTGGCATTCACTGAGCCCACCTGTTAGGGACATTTCAAGCCTCTGATGGATGCTCAAGGGCTGAACATTCTATGAGCCCAGTCTCTAATTTACTCAGCTGATTGATATCCACATGAAAGGACAGGACCTCGAACAAGCTCCCATCTCTTCATTCTTAATGCTGCTAACTGGGATCGGCCACCCTGACCACAGGTGTCCTCACAGCACCTCACGAGCCCTGCTTCCTGACGGGAGAGCTCGCCTAGTAACACGGATCCTGTCTTCACTTACCCAAAGACCGTAATTACCGCGCTACCTTAGCGTGCATTGGTGTGGCCCTGGAACTCAGGGCAAAGGTCAGAAACCCTCGTGAGTGGCTCTTTGGGGTTTGGTCATGGGGCACAGAGTGGCGGTGGGAGCACAGGAGGAAGGAGATGAAGCAGGGATCTAGGGGGCGTGCAGGAAGTCCACATTTTGACAGGCAACAGCACTGAGAGAGGGTAATCCAGGTTTCCCGAGGGCCCTGATCCGGCTGCCCGAGCAAGGCTGCAGCCCAGACTCAAAGCCCACATGCACAGGCAGACCCGGGAGCGTGGGGGCCGGGAGCCTGGTGGCCCACAGCGAGTCACGTCTGAGGGACCAAACTGAACAGCTTTCTGGGGCGAGAGCTGCTCTGTGGGCAAGGACAGGCCGTGTATGGTAAAAATGCCACAGTAAGACGAGAGTAAAAGCCGGTGTGGTCCCATGGGTGGCCTGCTGTGACCTTATTGACCCGAAGGGGAGCTTGTTTTCTCTGTCAGCCTGCACACGGTGAGGACAAGAGTCTAGCGGGCGGCGTCTGCGCGCCATGCCCCGGTCACAAAGATGGCGTCAGGGCAAGAGCTGGAAATGACCTGGCTCAGCCACCCCACTTGACAGGTAGGAAAACTAAAGCCCAGAGATGGGACCCCCGGTGCCCTATCCCCCACATCGCATCAGGCTGCCTAGTCACGCCAGGGTCAAACTTGGGAATGCGGTTTATGGTCCCTTAACTTCCAAGAGTCATCGGCAGAGGCGAGGTGTCGGGGTCACCGACCTCCAGGCTCAGGGACAGCTATCCGATTTGCATGTGAAACACTCGGCAGGTTCTCTCAGGAAGGAGCAGCTGATGGAGAGCCAAGAGAGGGAAGGCCTAGGCTGATGGAGGAGCAAAGGGCCACCGACGACAGCTGGCACGCAAGGAGCGCGAGCGAGTGGCTCCAAAGCTCTTGAAGTCAAGCAATGCGTTCACCATGCCAGGCAGCGGGTACGCGAATAGAACGACAGGAACACAAAGTCCGGCAAAGAGAACACGAGAAGGAGTCTGCAGCTAGGGTGGCAGAAGCCAGCAAAGGTCACGCACTTGGATAGGCTACCTCACTTTTACCCCAAATCCCAAGCTTTCTTGTTTATGTTCAAGCAGTGGGATAGTGAAAGAGGACAAATACAGGAATACGGACCAAATGTGGAGGAGCCCAGCCGCTCTCAGGTGTGGACAGGGAAACCAGGATCAATCGGTGTAGACTGTGCCATCATGACTTTTGAGGGCTTCCGTGAAGGAAATTCAAGTCTTAATTTTTATATAGAGCTGACTGAAAACTAACTTCGTTCTAAAACAAACAACATGGGATTTGACCTGAGTTTAATATGGCTCTGTTTTCTCAAGTTTCAGGGGAATAGTATAGCGGTTAAGGGCATGGACTTTGGAGACAGAACGTCTAGAATCGAATCCTGTCTCCACCACTTACTGGTTGCGTACCAGCAAATTCTACTTTGTGACTCAGTTTGCTCCTCTGTAGAATGGGGATAACAGGAGCACCTGTGTTAACAGGACTGCTAATAAGCACAATATATGCAATTTATTCAATTATGTTCTACAAGGATTCCCGAGCAGCAGATTCCTGCAAAAGAAATATTTCTTTTAGAGTTTACCACTTCACAGAGGACATGTGGAAGAGGTAAGAGCTCAACTATAAGGGTTACAGGCGTTAGAGGTCTCCATGAGGACAATTCTAAATGTCCTAGGGACTCAGAGACATAGAGGATCTACGGACAGATCGTGGACACCTAGGGAGAACAAGTCTGCTCTCTTGATCCTCTAGGGCAAACAAAAGACCCCCTACATCTAGATCACCTGCTCAGACTTGGGGTAGGGAGGGATTATTCCCTGTATCCCTCCAACCAAGTAAGGGCCCAGTGAGCCCGAAGTATGATGAGACTTTCCAACACAACAAATAAAGGCTTGCTTTGATGGGACTACCTAATGAGGAAGGCCACCCATGGATGGATCACATCTCTGATCTTAAGTTGGCCCATGGGGACCAACAAGAAGAGGCTAGTAGCTCTGGCCATAACATAGGTTAGTTAGGGGTGTCCGGGTGGCTCAGTCAGTTAAGCATTTGACTTTTGGTTTTGGCTCAGGTCATGATCTCAAAGTCGTGGGATTGAGCCCCGCATGGGGCTCCACATTCAGCGGGGAGCCCACTTCAGATTCTCTCCTTTTCCATCTCCCTCTGCCCCTCTCCCCATTCCTGCTCTCTCTAAAATGAATAAATAAATAAAATCTTTAAGAAAAAACAACACCTATCTTACTAGGCCACAGAGAGGAAGGGCTCAGCAGCAGACCTAAGGTGAGCCGGTATGACACAACACTGTTAGCCGTCCGATCCACAGATGGGCCAGCTGCCATGATGGGAACTGTCCTGCTAGGGGACAGTCGACAGCACCACAGCACCTGTGAACGGTGAGCGACTAGGGTGAAAAGGAGCTATGTTTGTCAGACCCACTGGTCTCCCCTCCTTTTATGAAGGGCTCCTCCAAACCTGTGACTCAGCTCTACCCAGGAGAACACAAGAAAGGGAAAGGGGGCAGCTCTGGGGACAGGGAGGCAGGATGGGGCCGGGGGCCCCTCTGGGACCAGTTATCAGGAGAGAAAGGGCAGACTGGTCCAGACGATTCCCTGAGGCTTGTGGCCTTCTGTCCCAGTGGCATGGACCGGGGAAGGCCTCTAGCCAGAACACCTCAATCCCCTGTACCACAAGTCCTTTATACGGATCAGGGATTCCTTCATCTGGGTCACCAATATTCCCCAATGAAGTGAGATCGCTGGCAAGTGTCAGAGAAAGTAGCTAAAGGGCAGGAAGGCTCCTGGTGTCATCAGTGACGCTGTGCGAAATATTTTATAATGGAAACATTTCTTAAGTGGGAACGTAAGGAAGTTGTTCACGGCTTCATATATTTATAGTGATTCTTAAAGTTTCCCTGTTCCTGACTCCAGGAAGTTGCTTTTTAGTTTATGTATTAATTTACGTACCAAAAAATTTACCGCTTCAAAGCGTACACCTCGGTGGTTTCAACACCAAGAAAGACACCCCGTGGCCACGAGCAGTCACTCCCTACACCCCCGCCCCCAGCAACCAGTCTACTTCCGGGGGTGGACCTGCCGATTCTGAACACTTCATATAAATGCAATCATACGATGGTTCCAGAGACACCGGCCTAGGAGAAGAGGGAGCTGTATATGTCTTGTCTTTTTCCCATTTAAAACACATAAAGGTAATGTACTACACATACTCTATTCCACACCTCGCCTTTTGGACTTCATATACTTTCGAGAATTTTGCCTGTGAGTGCATAAAGAGCTTCTTACTTTTAGAAGGTACACAGTATTCAACCAGCAGATGTACCGCAACTGTCTTAATCAGTCCCTTACTGACACACACTTACGTGGCTCCCAGTCCGTCATTACAAACGACAAACCAACTCATAAAAGTAGTAAGTTCGTTTAATCAGATTGCCTTCCCCTCACACCCAGTGGGGGTCAGATGCATCAAAGAGCTGCGATTTACAAGGGATGCAAGGGAGCAAGAGAGAAAAAGAAAAAGGATGAAAGGCTCTCAAGTGGATCGGGTGGCACCCACCAAAGCTTACTTAAATGGCAGATTATTTTTGTCCGCGCAGAGAGGATGCCATCTGGAAGCCCCATGCCAACTATGCTAAGGTTACCCTGAGTTAATAAGCCACCCAGACAGGAAGTGGCTTTTGATTCCAAGTTTAGTGCTCTTTGCACCAAACCACGAGGCCTCGCCAGTGAATTACAAAACAAAAAAGGGGGTAAAACACTCCTCCAGACAGTGTGTACACACACTCACACGGCCCCGAAATGCGCGGCATTCAGTGCTCATCGGGTCTTTGGGCTGAGAAGCTCTAAAGCACATACGATACCTGATTTTGATTTTCAACTGTGTTCTCCTCTTTATCTATTTTTGAAAAACGAAAGGTGGCTGCTCAGCCGGGGGTTATAACGGAGCGACCTGAGGTGGGCACGAGGCCTGGCGGGTGACTAGACAGGGCCTCGTCCCTGGTGCCTACTGCCACCCAAGTGCCCGGCTCTGACTCACAGGCCTGACCTTCAGGCTGCATGCCAGGAAAACAAAATCCCATCCCCGTTCATTGCAGAAACCGGGTGGGGATTTTTTAGCCTCTATCTGCAGCAAGGTTTTAAATGAACCTGGTGAGCGTTCCTTCTTGAAAGCAGGAGAGCAGCTCGATGTCTGTGGCCTCAAAAGTCAGTCTTCTCTGAAATGGGTGCTTATTTTTCCCAGGTCACATCACTAACCCCAGGCCAGGTGACTCGTGCTCTCTTCGTCCCTGACTTACCAGCAGAGACCAACGAGAGAAAGAGGCGTCCCCAGCGCCCACTTTAATCTCCCGGCACACACCCGACAACTTAACTCGAGTTCAGGAAAAAGCACGGATGTTTATAAATCAGCATTAATACATGCAAACTGATTTAGAAGCGGGCTTCCCAGCCTTTTCTGTTAGATGTTAAAACAGGGACTCTCAGTCACAGGGTGGTGGCAATCCGGGAGTAATATAAAAATTACAAAACTGAATTAATTTGAATTCGCTTCAGACTGTCTACTTGTTTAATGTCACAAAGGCTGAAGCCCATATAAGATGTGGTGCATAAACAACGACTCTTGGAACACTGAAAAAATAAAATAGAATTATTTTAAAAAACAAAATAAAATAGAGAAATAAAATGTAAAAAAAAAAAAAAAAAGGAAGTGGGCAGAGAAGAGCTTAACTCGGGAGCTTAGTCCCTGCAAAGCCAATCACAAGTAAACTTTGTAAAAACAGAGAGAAGAGCATAAAAGTGAAATTAACTTTAAGTTTTCATTTAAAGACCAGGGAGTGTTTTGTTGACTCTTTTGTAACTCAAGGAAGGAGCAATAGATGTGGAATCAGAAATCCCAGAGACAATCCTCAGCTTTGTTCGTTCGTTTTCATTCCTCATCGATACGATGGGGACGTTGATACCTTTCCTGCTATCCCTATAGGATAGTTTTAGGAGCCGAATTAAATCATCTCTGCCCTTGTACTGTCCGAAATGAAAAGTAACACTGAAAAGACAGATGTGTCAAAGAAAAGAAAAATAGGGCGCCTGGGTGGCTTAGTGGGTTGAGGCCTCTGCCTTCGGCTCAGGTCATGATCTCAGGGTCCTGGGATCTAGGCCCACATCGGGCTGTCTGATCAGCAGGGAGCCTGCTTCCTCCTCTCTCTCTGCCTACTCGTGATCTCTCTCTGTCAAATAAATAAATAAAATCTTTTAAAAATATTTAAAAAAAAGAAAAATACATACATCTATCAGGCTTTGCACCCAAGCAGGTAGTGTGTCTTCATTTTTCAAGTAGATCTAAGTTTTCACATGATTCACACCCCATGAGTTTTGCCAAAAAGAAAGAAACAAACAAAAACACCTATTTGTCATGCACCATAAAATCTAGGAGATCACTGGGAAGAGACTGCCAACCTCTGTGACAGGGATTTTCTCTGTCATAAGCCCACATCTCCCAAGACAGAGAATTTAGAAAGTAGTCATTTGGGCATTTCACTTTTACTTAGGGTCTAGCTCTTAAATCCTCCCATAGTTCATTGCGTTTTCATTCTCTGCAAAGATACAAGGGACGAGCTCCACGTAATCTTGGCTCTTTGATCTACAAATCAAAGACACACTCTCCCCCTCTGCACACTTGGAGAGGGGCAGCTTCGGTTGCTTGGAGTCTCTGACATGGTTTATTCCCTTTGGTCTCCACAGAGAGAATAATTTGGAAAACACTCAACAACAGAAAAAATTACCCCAAGGTTAGTCTGAAGACTTCTGTCCTGGAAAAAGCAAAGAAAACAAGGAGCACTTTTTATTTCTGTTGTGGAAAGGGTTGGAGATTTAGTAACGACTTGAAGAAGTGAGTTAATCCCTTTGTGACAGAGCCAAGACAGGGTTTATTTTCCTACTGTTATGATGGTAACTTAGAACACACAGGACAACAATATCAAATATCAATTCCCTCCAGAGCTGTAACTTTCTAAATGTAGTAAGTTGTAATCTGTCAAGATCATCATTCGACATACAAATAATTTCTACGTAGTCATTTGAACGTCCATGCCACATTGTGTACCACATCCTCAAATGCCATATATAAACCAGGTACTGTTTTCATGAAAGAAGGCTACAGGTGTTATAGAGGGATAAACTGAGACACTAAAAAGATTAAGTGTCTTGCCTTAAGTGAGGGGGGCGAGGTCAGGCCAAGAATAGAAGCACAAGTCTTCTCACCTGTCCTAATCATAAATCTAGACAACTGTCCACCTTCCTGCTCACAGTAAGTACGCAGTCTAACCAATTTTGATGCATTTTAAACATATGTTTTTGCGGGGAGAAGCACCTTCTAAATGGACCTGTGAAAATAATTAAGGTGGTACTATACATGGGGACAACACAACATAAAGTATTCACACCTGGAACAACCTTTTCAAAAATTAAACCTGATTAGTAAGTGCATCTAAACGTTAAAGAAATTATTCAAGCACTCGAGCTGTAACAAAAACTAGCAGCAGTTGTAACCTGCTCTAGTATGGCAAAGACAAATCATCGGCTGCATTATGGGCTCCAAACAGGCCAGTCACCTTCTGAGATCACAGAGCAAGTCAGGGGCGCCTGGGTGGCTCAGTGGGTTAAAGCCTCTGCCTTCGGCTCAGGTCATGATCTCAGGGTCCTGGGATCGAGGCCCACATCGGGCTCCTTGATTGATGGGGAGCCTGCTTCTCCCTCTGCCTCTCCCCCTGGTTGTATGCATGTTCCCTCTCTCTCTGTCTCTCTCTCTCCCCTCCCCCAACAAATAAATAAAACCTTAAGAAAGAAAAACAAACAAACGAAAAAAAACACCAAACACGGGCGCCTGGGTGGCTCAGTCGGTTAAGCGTCTGCCTTTGGCTCAGGTCATGATCCCCGAGTCTTGGGACTGAGTCCCGTGTTGGGCTCCCTGCTCCGCAGGCAGTCTGCTTCTCCCTCTCCCCTGCCTCCTGCTTCCCCTACTTGTTCTCTCTCTCTGTGTGTCAAATAAATACAAATCTTAAAAAACAAACGAACAAACTGAAGAGCAAATCAGTGGTAGAGAAAAACCAAAACCTCTGCAACCTAATGGTCTCTCCCGAGACCAAAGCACATATCGTTCTATACTACCAAGTTGTTTTTATGAGCTTGAAAGGGTAGTGGGTCTGTCTGAGGAGCTTCTAAATTCTGTAGAACTCCCTATGTATAACTTGGTCCCAGTCAATTTCTATGGACACATTTAAAACGACTCTAATCACTCAGTTCTGCACCTACATCCCCCACCTACTCCCTGCCCCCAAAGATCTTCTATCCTAACTTTTTGTTCATCTACACTAACATTTCTTGGAGGGTCGGAGAGACGGGGAACACGGCAGGGACCTGCTTCTGCCCAAGCAACAGCAGCCGGAACTGGGGTGGAAGCTACAGGCTTAGCCCCTCTGGGGAGTGGGAAACGCTGCTTGGAAATGCTTTTAAGGTATCTGCCAGCTAACTCAAGAGTGCAAGTGAAGACTTCCAGAAGGAAATATACACAGCTATTCCCCTGGGCCAAGGGAGAGCATTTGGACAGGATTCTGGGGATTTGCGAGTAAAGGGAACAACAACACAGCTTTGCAAGAATGCAGAGTGCCTTCCGTACAAATAGGGGCAAAAGCCATACACGCAAATCCTCCATCTCCGCCCTGGTCTCCCTGCTCCAACTGTAACAAGAGTGTTTTATAATAATTTATATGTAACACCTTGACACCAGGGTTTGGGATCGGGTCCAGCGTAGACCAGTTTAGTCGTCAGTTAACTGTTCCCCTTTGCTTTCTAAATAAAATACATTTTGTTGGAGTGACCAACACCCGCTGGAACATTTTTAAAGATGATCCTGACTCTCTGTAAGAGGTGAAAGTTATGTGGCTCCTGACTCAACAATGAAAACAAAATTTACAAGGATACCCCCCATTCTTTATTAGGGGTCAGTAACGTCTGAGTCACGAGAAAGTTCAGATTTAAAAATATGCCAGTATTCTTTCCCAACACCATGCCAGAATTCCAGAAAAATTTGTTACTTTTAAAATACGGCTTCTAAGTTTTTTCCCAGTAAAAGTGAGCATTTATTTTACATCTTTCACAGGACTCTAAGCTAATGTATGCACATCTGTGCAGTGTTCAAAAAGCCAGACCCTGGGTGTGTCAAATACATAAACCTCCTTAACTGGGGAAATTGACTGCATTTACCTTGAAACGCATTCAAAAAGAATATGAATTCATGGATAGACAGAGGGATGGGCAGATACGGTGACCAAACAGAGTAAAATGTTAACGGTGAACTCTAGAAGATGGGTATACATCATAAGATGTTAGGGGAAAGTAAGATATAGATAAGCAAACATTTCAAAACACAACTGCAGCCCAATACAAGCACAGACCGTGGTACAGCCCGGAACGAAGGGACCATGGGAGAGAAATGTACCAAAGCCACCATAAAGCTTTTCTGGCACAATCCAAGAAGCCCTGAAAAATCTCATCGTGAACTGCAACCCTACACCTGTGCATCTTCAGACTTAGGTTGAGCAGTCTGAGCTATGAGCCAAGAGAGAGACCTTCCAGAAGGTTCCCCAATCCATTCACTTGGCCCCAACTGAGGGATGACCCTGGAGCCAGCCTTCGGCCTCTTAACTACCTTTCCCCCTTTTATGGCCATTTCAAGTTGAAAGCATATACTCACTGGTTTCCAGATTCCTAAAGGTACTAGGAAAAAAAAAGAATCTAAATATAGCAGATGGCTAAGTGCTCATGGTAACTGGAAACCAAACTGTAACTTCAGCTTTCTCAGGCCAATGCCTTAACACCATGGCTTTAGTGGAATGGTCTCACTCAAGACCTTTTGTCTTTATTCCTGTAACAGAAATATTACCCTGGCTTTGATGGATGATAGATAGGTGTTATCCAAAATTTTATTTTAAGCTGACATGAATAACCTTTACTTATTTTCAAGTCAACTGGTAAGTGTTCTCCAGTATGTTAAAATTTACTATAAAACACTGTCAAATAGGTCTGTTGCTTTTTGTCAGTTTTTTAAAAAGTAGTTCAATACACTTTGAAAAGTCTAATTCCAACGTTGGTGAAACCTCTGCAACATTTCTATGAATTCTAGGGTTCCACAGACTGTAAGGGAGAAACCAATAGGAGGGAGGGACCCATAAGGCCCTGGTTGGTTCAATCGCTAGAGCACACAACTCTTGATCTCGGGGTTGTGAGTTTGAGCCTCACGTTGCACAGAGAAATTACTTAAAAATAAAATCTTGGCGGGGGGGAGAATGGAAGGACTCTGTACTTGTGCTATTAGCGTTTATGAGACCCATGGCCCCTGAGGTCATTTTGTCTGGGTGGCTTATTAACAAATCTGAAAGCAGCTCAAAGAAGGTCAAAACTGAAACCGCACAGTGACATGCACGCTGAAGTGTCTAGGGGTAAAGTATATGATGCATCCAAAAATGAAGACAGACTAATGCGTGGATGGATATGTCAAACAACAAACACAGTGAAATGATTAATCGTTAATACGCAGTGGGCGTATCAACGCTTCCTGTATAGCTTCCACTTTTCTATTTATTTGAAAGACTGCATAATAAAAAGTTGGAAACCAAAGATGCCTGTTCTATTCAAGAATACAGTCCAGTGATGTCTGATATTAGAGGAACAGGGAGTCAAACAATGATCTGGAGGCAGTCCTGAGTTATAACATGGTTTCTAATTCATAAAATGCCCTTCATTGAATTAACCGTTTCTCTAGTGACTGCTTGCAAAGCCTCTAGCACTGAATCAGAGCTGATACAGAGGGTATCAGAGAAAACACAGTATTTCTAGTCTCCTCGGGGGAGCAGAGGACAGCAGTGCCCCCTCACCCACAGGGGATCCGTTCCAAGACCCCCCAAAGATGCCTGAAAGCCATGGACAGTACCGATCCCGACACAGACGATGTTTCTTCCTGTATGTACATACTGATGGTAAATTTCATTTGTAAATTAGGCACAGTAAGTGATGAATGACAAGAACTAATAATAAAATAGACCGATGAGAATGGTACACCATCGTAAAGCTTACGCAAACGTCCCTCTCGTGGTATCTCCACGTGGTGCCGACGGGAAGGAAAACACCTCCGTGATGAGACGAAGCGAGATAAAGAACAGAGGCACCGTGACATAGCATCAGGCTACTTCTGATCTTCTGACGCTATATCAGGAGGAGGATCACCTGCTTCCAGGCTATGGCTGACTGCAGGTGACAGAAACCCCACAAAGTGGAACCGCAGCTCAGAGACGGCAGCCCCAACCAAATTCCGGACTCTCTTTGGGCCTCCGATTATCCCAGTGACAAAAAGGGAATACCCAGGAGAGGAGCAAAGAGGTCGGGCAAGGTCCTGGGTCAAGTCCGTAAGGACTGAGGTTATGGAGGACACAGCTGGGAACATGATGGAAGGGCCAAAATAACAGAACGTGCCGGGCTGTCTCGGGGTTCGAAACTGTCTCGCGAGCCCAATGCCAAGAGTGGAACTCACCTTCTCCATTCGCGAGCACGTAAACCACTTTCATGAGCAGAAGACACTAATGATTACGAATCCCCCACCACACGTACACCGACAGCCGGGCACTCAAACCCCTCACAGAACCCACAGACAAGGCGCCATCGGCTCTGGAAAAGAAACCCTGGGTACACCTTCTGAAAATTACTAAGTCATAGCCCTGAAGAATGTATACAAATGGCCATATCATACACATACTGCACATGGGTGAAGAGAAAGCCCACAGATTTTCACCAAACTCCCTACGGGACGGGAGACCGAGGCGGCTATGCTACACACATTTTCAGATATTTCATCCTTTTTAGTTAAGTTGATCTGATGCCTAGGACTGTTTAAACAAAATGGAAATACTCCCCAATTATCGAAATAATAAAATAAATTATGGCTAGTGGTACTGCAGTTCTCCACGCTGGCCTTTCAGCACGTAAGGTTGACACGATAAGAATGATGGTGACAATACTAATGAGCACAAAAAGTGCTACTCCTTCTCAAAGGCACTGGCAAGGGCTTCAGCCTTAAGGGTTTGAGGTCTGCAAAAGCTTTGACCTCAGTTGGGCTTATTGTACTGACCAGGATAAAATGTACATGATTTAGCGGTGACCTTAATCTGAGAAGTTTCAAACCCAGGATTTAAGTGGCTATCCGACATTCATCTCCCAAGTATGGATCTCTTTACAAGCGAGCATCTGTTGTTGGCTCCTCAAGTCTTTGTCCTATTAATAGACGAGTTGGTGATGGAGAAAGTCTTAAAACAACTTCCACATCCATGGAGTTTTATGACATTACAAAAATCTTAATAAGAACATTAAATATTCACAAATTCCTATTCGACTTGAACCAAATTTGATGTCAGATCTGAACCCCAGGTTTTATTTATTTGACAGCGAGGGACACAGCGAGAAAGGGGATACAAGCAGGAGAGCAGGAGAGGGAGAAGCAGGCTTCCTGCTGAGTAGGGAGCCCGATGCGGGGCTCGATCCCAGGACCCTGGGATCCTGACCTGAGCCAAAGGCAAATGCTTAATGACTGAGCCACCCAGATGCCCCTCCTTTGCTCTGGTTGGAAAGAGAATTCACATATATGAATTTGCTTCTGGGAAAGATAGAAGGACCTGCAAAGAGGTAAATTCTCCACGAAAAGACTAACACAGTATATACAAGCCTTAAATAAAGGGCATTGATGCAATTATGGATAAATCACTGAACTTTCTAAAACTGGAATATCCTTCTAAGTCTCAAAGCATTGTATGGAAGAGGATTCAAAGTGGATACAGGTGGAACACCAGCCTTGAATTGCACTGTCCAAATGTGGCTTCTTCCATGGGAATCCTTGTCCAACCCAAGGGAATCCTTGTCCAACCCAACCTTTATTACAGACTTCCCTGGCTCAGTCCAGTATGATTAAACTCTGAAATACAGTTGAAACATGTATATGCATGTGAATTTATAATCCTGTAACAGATAAAGATATGTTTTAAAAATAAAGTGTGTAACATCCAATCAATGTTCCTTCCCATTATTGATTTAACTTCTCTTACAAACAGTTCTCTTATAAATAATTCTTACAGGGGCACCTGGGTGGCTCAGTTGGTTAAGCAACTGCCTTCGGCTCAGGTCATGATCTTGGAGACCCAGGATCGAGCCCCACATCGGGCTCCCTGCTCGGCAGGAAGCCTGCTTCTCCCTCTCTCACTCCCCCTGCTTGTGTTCCCTCTCTCGCTGTGTTTCTCTCTGTCAAATAAATAAAATCTTTAAAAAAAATAATTCTTACAGATCATTCCTTCACATTATCTGTATAATACTTAATTTCACTGAAAAGAAAATGGTTTCCTGGGGCCATCAGTAATGTTGTGTGCATGTACACATTTCTCTAGAAGACTTATCAGCTTTCTTTACAAGTGCTTTATGAATTCTGATCAAAGACGACCAAAGAATCCAAGACTCTGGAGATCCCACTTTTCAAGAGTCCTGTGAGGACCCTTCCTCTGAGTGAGGTAGTTTCCCCTCCTCCAGTGAAAATGAATTCCTTCTCTATCAGAGACTGGGAAAGCTAGGCCATGGACAAGAGGTCAAAATTAAGTCCATTAAATCCCAGCTCCGGACTTAGTCACCATAGAGACAGGGGAGATAAATAAACCAGTAACCTTAACAAATGGGCTGCACCTTTGCCAGACAGATCTCTGACTTACCATTATTTTTACTTAAGTATCTCTCAGTCCAAACATAACTGATGAGGAAGACTACAAAACCAAACAGAACCGGACCCAAAAGCAATAGGAATGCTCATGCAGCCAAAGAGTCAAGAGCTCCCCCCCCAGTAATGTGCTCTCTGTTCCCCTTGAACGACGATTGCAACATGAAGCTCCAGAGGCAATGACATATGGGGAAAATATGCAGTGCTCAAGCCAGAGGAAACCATGTCAGAAAAGAAAAACAGACATGAAGTAACTGACCTAATTAAAGGAGAAAAGTACACTTCCAGCAGGGAAACAAGTCGATCTGACACAGGGAACCCAGCTGGAGGGGAGGGGCTGCTGTATGGAGGCTTGGGACACCAGAGGAGACTTCTGTCACTTAGCTCCATGCCACCAGAAGATGACCCGGGCATTGCCCTTCTGCTGCGGCCCCACCGATGCTCTACTTAGGTGCCCGCAGAGCCCTTGGACAGCGAGATTCATTCCTTGGCACTGCTACCTGGGAAGGGAAAGCTCAGAGACAAAGATTTACATTTGACCACGTGGGCCACCAGGTTGCCTCCCTACCAACCATAGAAAACAGAAGAAAAACGGGAAAAGAGAAGAAAAAGGGAAGAAAACCGGGAGCAGAAGATGATTGGACAAAGCAACAAGTAGGGACTCTTTCATCAGAACCCCAGGTCCAGGCTCTAAGCAGAAGTCCCCTGTCCCAAAGTCTCATAGGTACTCAACACCAATAGCTTGCGACGCGAGTGAAGGAGGTGAAAGGTGAGGAAGCCCAACCTCAAGGTGGGCCGTAGGCTTGCAGAGCCACATACAAGTGTGCCCACCTCAAGATGATCATTTCGAGCAGATTCGTGGAATTCCACCATACAGACGTATCCTAATGGCTTAACCAAGACTCTTTCTAGGGTCCATAAACCATGTCTCTAATGTTGGACAAGTAAATTCTCACTTTCTGTCCACGCGAATACCGCTGTGATGAATACTGGTATTTCACTCTCTTCTCAGAACAACTTGTTTCTTAGAACGCATTTCCCAAAATAGGATTACTGGACCAAGGGGTTCCAATCTTTGTGAGTCTGGCCATAAACTGCCAAATAATGTTCCAGAAGATTTATTACCAACTTACGGTGCCACCAGCAGTGTTTCTCACTTGTGAGGCAACCAACCGTGTGTTTTCCATTTTTTCCGTGGACTTAGTAGGTGAAAAAGAAACCTTCGAGATGTTTGAGTATGCTTTACCTCCGCATACTAATGAGGCTGAACACTTTTCCAGGCATTTCTCCGCTCTGCGAGATAAGTGCACATCTCTCACCCTCCTACCTAGCTGGAGAATTCATCCAGCCGACAGTGAGGGAGCACGTGCCCTGGGCCAGGCAAGCGCCGGGCAGTACGATCTCTGCAAGCTCGGTGCATGATACAGAAGTTAACTGCCTTGTCCCATGTACCACAGGCTTTTCCTGGTGTGCTTTCCTTTCATTAGTCTTTCCCCAGCTTTCCTGAGGTTTAATTAACAAGAACCGTACACGCTGAAGGTAACGTGATCATACGCTATGAGCCGATTACCACAATCGAGTCACTTAACACACCCGCCCCCTCAGAGCTCCTGTTTCTTACGTGCGTGCTTAAGAACACTGAAGATCTACTCTCTCAGAAAATTTTTACGACTTTGAGTCTGTTGATACTCTTCCTTTCGGACTACTACTCTCATTTTTTTTAAAGATTTTATTTGTTTATTTGACAGAGAGAAACACAGCGAGAGAGGGAACACAAGCAGGGGGAGTGAGAGAGGGAGAAGCAGGCTTCCTGCCGAGCAGGGAGCCCGATGTGGGACTCGATCCACGGTCTCCGGGATCATGACCTGAGCTGAAGGCAGTTGCCCAACCAACTGAGCCACCCAGGCGCCCCTACTACTCTCATTTTATGGCTCACAAGGCTATCATTTACCCAGGGACTTGATAACTGCCCTATTTTCTGTGGTCTTATTTGTAAGCTTTCTAAGCATCTCATAAATATATTCTCCTACAATTACAAAATTCATAGCTCTAATTCCTACTTTACGATTCTTAAGCTTTAACATGTGCAAGCTATTTTACTGTAAGTACTTAATTTAAAGCACATTTTAAAATAAAAATATATCTTTTACATGGTTATGTTGTATTAAAAAATTAACTTTCGGGGTGCCTGTGTGGCTCGGTCGGTTGAGCATCCGGCTCTTAATGTCAGCTCGGGTCATGATCTCTGAGTTGTGAGATCGAGCCCTGCATTGGACTCCACACTCATTGGGGAGTCTGCTTGGGAGTCTCTCTCTCCCTCTCCTCTGCCCCATCCTACCTTCCCCCGCAACCTCAAATAAATAAATAAATCTTAAAAAAAATAACTGACTTTCTAAACTTACCCTACTGGTGGAGTGAACTAGAAGTGAACTCAGGTTTACCTATGAAGACTCAACCACAAATAGCCTGTCCAAGATCTCCTTCTCTTTCTTGGGCCAAAGAAAAATATATGTAGAAACATCACTGCATGACTGCTTTTTCTTATGATTTCTTTATGGATGAGTCCCCTTGCTGGTCAAAGGGACATGGGTCCTCGGACTAGCAGTGGTACAATCCAGTGTTTATTGGAACTGGGAAATCTCAGGCCCTTCTCCCAGACCTCCTGTATTAGAATCCATGGTGAAAGTTTGGGAGAAGCTGGGGGAAAGAGCACAGGAATCCCCCAAACTCTGTTGATGCTCCTTCTTCTTAATCAGACACCATTAGAAGGTAGCTCTCTCCTCAAATGTTTACCCTCAACCCTTTTTGGGAAGTAATCTCCACACCCAACGTGGAACTTGGACTCACAACCCCGAGATAAGAGTCACATGCTCTACTGACTGACCCAGCCAGGCACTCCAACCCTCAACCCTTTCAACGCAGGCCCTTAAGTCAAAATGAGTATCACCCAACCTCACATACCTGCAAATTAAAAGCCAATTCTTGGGGCGCCTGGGTGGCTCAGTTGGTTAAGCGACTGCCTTCGGCTCAGGTCATGATCCCGGAGATCCGGGATCGAGCCCCACATTGGGCTCCCTGCTCAGCAGGAAGCCTGCTTCTCCCTCTCTCACTCCCCCTGCTTGTGTTCCCTCTCTGGCTGTGTTTCTCTCTGTCAAATAAATAAAATCTTAAAAAAAAAAAAAAAAGCTAATTCTTTGAGATAAAGGATGGCTCTCAGTATGGAGCCTCAACTCCATCTAGACCGGAGGCTGAAAACTCACATGCCTCTAAGAGCCAAGCAGGCCTTAAAAGTGAGGAAAACACTGGGCGCCTGGGTGGCTCAGTCATTAAGCATCTGCCTTCAGCTCAGGTCACTCCCAGGGTTCCAGGATCAAGCCCCGCGTCGGGCTCCCTGCATGGCGGGAAGCCTGCTTCTCCCTCTCTCACTCCCCCTGCTTCTGTTCCCTCTCTTGCTGTGTTTCTCTCTGTCAAGTGAGTAAAATCTTTTTTTAAAAAAATGAGTAAAACACTGAGGTAACGGCCACCGACCCCTGTCCTTGGTGTCCAGGAGGTTAAGGGAGTGGCAGAGGCTGTGGCAAATCTCAGAGCCCGCCTTCCATCCGAAGACACAGCAGCTACTCGGCTCTTCAGCCCGGTGTTGGCCAACAGGAATGCGGGCTCCATGTTGCCAGGTCTTCTGGTATTTCAAAAGAAGCTGGAAGTCTGGGTTTTTAAAACATGTGAAATCTCTCAATTTTCAAATGCTGGCAATTCACTTATAATTTTAAAAGCACACCCCTGTGTGCCAGATTCAGCCCACCAGTTTGAGACCCTGGCTCTAGACTGACGATTTCCAAGTTCTTTAAGCTTGTGGAACCCATCTGTGCTCGTTTTCATGCTTACTTGCCGGGGCACCAAGAAGAGAGGTCACGTCAATATAAATGGTACAAACCCAATTACTATGACTAGTATATTTTAAATTTTTGTTCTGTGAATATTACAAACTGCCAAATCAATAATGAAAGTGACCATATGTCAGTGATACAAATATTTCCTAGATGTGAAATACATGTTTAATTCATTAACAGCATTGTCACTACTACAGAAACAAATACATAGAATACACAGCTCAGGGGCGCCTGGGTGGCTCAGTCGTTAAATGTCTGCCTTCGGCTCAGTTCATGGGATCGAGTCCTGCACCAGGCTCCCTGCTCGGTGGGGAGCCTGCTTCTCCCTCTAACCCTCCCCCTTCTCATGCTGTCTGTCTGTCTCTCTCTCTCAAATAAATAAAATCATTTTAAAAAGGGTGTCAGGGAAACAGCGACGGCCAGCTCCTGAACCTCTACCCTCACTGAAATCAACAGCCCACAACGGATGTGAGAATCCTGAGTAGTCTGGCGCCGGCACGTGTCTCCCACAAACGTGGGGCGGAGGCTGGGGCCCAGAAAGCAGGAAACCCGGGCCCCTGACACTGGGCCTGGATGAACCCAACTCTGAGATGTGTAAAGGTGAATGCTCTGCCTCTCCAGGAGAGCACTGAGCCACCCTGAATCATCCTGGAGCTCTAGGTCAGCCCTGTGGCTAAACGAAGCCCACCGAGGAGGTATGGTAACTAAGTGAAAGGGATGCCCGGTGTGACCATTCACACCATTGCCGCCATGCTCTGAACTTTGGTGCCGATCTGCAAACAAAGTGTGGCCCCCGCTGACGTAACCCCACAGAAGCCCCCTTGGGTGTTCTGACCCCAGTGCACGCCCCGGCTCCCTGCGCCCCAGATAGCTGACTGTGTCCACCCGACCCTCTCACGTGGTCGCCTGGGCAGCGAGCTCCTCCCTCGATGCCACTACTGCTCTGCGGAGCTCTCCTGCTCCCTACTGTCCACCCTGGGACATGAGCACCTCTTGCTTCTCCGGCAGACCTTCTAACAGTTCTGTGGTGCTAGGCACAATCACTTTTCGTGCCCCCAGATGAAAAGGAAATGAGATTTTTTTCTCCCCTCAAAGAGACATTCCCCAGAGAGCTAATATTTAGGATAAGTAGGGATATTGGTTGGATCGATTTAAATGAATCCTCTTCGATCTACTATACAAATAAAGCTTTTTTTAAAAAAATAGTGTTGACCCCAACATCACCCATGAGAAGGCTGAAGATCAGTGTTCGAACTTGTGGCAATCAGTAAAACTTACCTCACACAGGATGCGTGGAGACTAGGATGTAGTCAGCAAGGACTGGACACAGCGGACCACAACTTCCAACGTGCCTAAGTCAGGAAAAAAAAAACGAGAAGCAAGATGCAAAGTGACCTTTTCAGAAGAAAAGTTAAGAAATTCTGGGGAAAAAAATGCACAAAAAGCAAAGAATACCCCAAAGTCTACCTCCTTTGAAATGGTTCACAGTAACACCTTCTACTTTGTATTTGCAACCCTCCAAGTTAAACTGCCAAGATGTTCTGCATGTTTCCCCACTGTCTGTTTATCAAATAACATTTGTACCAGCGGTGATCTGGCCCCCTCATTATCAGGCTGTATTAGCTCAAACACTCAGGATTGTTAGCTTGGTGAGCTCATGGCCTATTTCAGTTTTAAATTAACATTTGGCAATCACCCGGGTAATCAAAACAAATGACTCAGTCGTTTAGAATAGATTTATTAGTTGAGCCTCCCCCCCCCCTTTAACATCTTTAGAATATTTTGCCACAGGAGGGCTCGGATCCAGGCAGAATGTAGAGCACAAGTCACCAGAGGAATATTTAGAGGTGTTGCCATGGAGACGAGGGGCCGCGTGACCACGGAAGTTATCTCCAATCAACGAAGGCGTTAGGAAGCTGGAGCGCAGGCTCATCCCTGCCAGGGGTGGAGGGCTCACATCGCTAGGAAACAGGTGTGCCCTTTGCTTTTCCGGTCACCCAGGCAAAGACAATCCCCCTGACATGCTGCCCTCCCCACGCCCTTGAGGCCTCCCCAGAGGCATCTTGCTGCTCCCCCCACTCCATTCAGAAGGGCTGGCTGGGGCTAAGGGGAAAGGAGGTATGAGAAATCCTGAAACCCAGACCCAGAGCACCTTTAGAGAAACTGTGAAATGGACATGAGCAAACGAGACCTGGGAAAAAGATGGCTCCTGAGAGGAGCGCCTCATCTGATGGACACACAGGAGACTCAAAAAGTATCTATGGAGTGGTGTCTGGGTGGTGCGGTCGACTAAGCTTCCAACACCTGGGTCGCGAGATCAAGATCGGGGGGAACCTAACACGGGGGCTCTCTCTCCCTCTCCCTCTGTTCCTCCCCCTGCACTATCTCTCTAAAATAAATAAAAATAAATAAGTAAGGGGGTTTTTTTTAAAGGAAGTTTCTATGGAGGGGCACCTGGGTGGCTCATTCAGTTAAGCGTCTGCCGTTGGCTCAGGTCATGATCCCAGGGTCCTGGCATTGAGCCCCACATCGGGCCCCCTGCTCAGCGGGGAGTCTGCTTCTCCCTTTCCCATTCCCCCTGCTTATGTTCCCTCTCTCTCTGTCTCTCTCTAATTAAATAAATAAAGTCTTTTAAAAAAAGCATCCTTAATACCCACCACCAGGCTCATATTGAGGGCATGTATTGCATGGAGCACTGGGTGTGGGGCATAAAAAATAATCTTGGAACACTGAAAAAATTAAGTATTCAAATTTTTTAAAAAAATAAATAAAAAGAGGGTGCCTGGGTGGCTCAGAGGGTTAAGCCTCTGCCTTCAGCTCAGGTCATGATCTCAGGGTCCTGGGATCCAGGCCCGCATTGGGCTCTCTGCTTGGCAGGGAGCCTGCTTCCCTCTCTCTCTGCCTACTTGTGACCTCTCTCTCTGTCAAATAAATAAATAAAATCTGGATGCCTGGGTGGCTCAGAGGGTTAAGCCTCT